>CAXHWN010000201.1:0-18000 GCA_964020975.1 Hermodice carunculata | reverse complement strand
GTCATGTGTGTATATATATACATATGTGTGTACCATGAGATATACAATACAATGTTGACTTAACATATAACTGGTAGTTTCCATTTTACTGTGTATGTTATGTTGAAAAGCAATGGGTAATAAACCTGATGTAATAAATTTAAACAAGTGGCATAATATTATGGCCATACAGTGATAACATGTTGAGTGTTCTGGCATTTTGCAGCTGGCTGCCAGTGATTTGTAGGTTCAGGTGCTGTGCGTTTTTTTAATAGAGAGTGATATGATGGGGGTGTAGATTTGTTGTTTTTGTCACTGTTATCATCAGCATAATCACAATTTATACAATTTTAGTTACCATCATCACTGTGACTATCACTGTCATCACCATCATCATGACCATTATCATTATCATCGCCGTGACCTTCACATTTCACCATCACTGACCATCATCATTATCATCATCACCATAACCTGTATCATTGTCAGCTCTGTGGCCTTAATCACTTTTTTTGTCACCATGATCATCATTGTGACCCTCATCACCATGACCTTCATCATGATTTTTGTCAGCATCCTCATCCACATTATCATCACCATGACCATCATTGTCCCCATCGTCACTGATTGTTTTTTTTCATCTACAATTTCAGTTGACTCTTGCTCATCCAAGGATTCAGGTGGCAAAGTGACACATACACACTTGCTAGCTGTGGGTAACACAGCATGATAATGTACCTTAGTGTTTGCAATGGAAATATATTATACTGGTAGGATAGTGGAACTTCTTTGCAGTGGACAAAATATTTTCCAGTGAAAGTTCCACCGTTTTGACAAAACACATCCACTGGACATAATGTTGCAATGACATATTTAAACTGGTAATTTTGCCACATGTATTGCAAGTGATGATCAAAATTGTCCATGCATATGCAGAGAATGTATCTCTGTGGCTGCTCATGAATTGACTGGTTTTGAAATGAAGTACATGAACTGAATGTAGTGCTTCCATTTGGAACAAGAAAGTACCAACTGCCCTAAAATAATTTACATCACCTGCAACACCTAAAATAACTGTATCTTCTTTCAACATGAATGGTGAAAATATATTCCTCTGGTCATATTTTTTCCTTACCAGCAGTGACTGGTACAGGAGTCAAACTGTATGACAAGCGATACCTGCATGTCTGCAATTTCTGGCTGAAACATGTTCACTCACCCATGTTGAAAAATAACAAAGCTGTACAAGAATTAATTTCTGGAAAATAAAAGTAAAATGAAATATAAGGAAAGTTGTCAGATTTTATTTGTTAATCAATCTTGGACTAAATTATGTTCTGTAATTATTTGAAGAATTACAAATTGAAAGAAACTGTCCTTCGCAAATTTAATATAGTTATGGAAAATACAAAAATATGAATGAGAAAGTAATGGATATGGCTGTTTTTAGTTCTGGGATATGGGTGATAAAAATAAATGAGACATTGGTGGTATTTGGTTTTTAGTATTAATCGTGAAATGAGTGCATGGCACAAAATTATTGGCTTCTAATTCATGTAGGCCTTCACTGGTGTAAAAGCTTCTTAATTGTAATTCAACACAGTGTGTAAATAAATCAATTGGGGAGTACTATTTGGATATTTTTAGTTTGGCAAAAGTGGGAAAAAGTTAGCTACAGAATGTTAGGTTTTCAGTAACTGCTCCACCCCACCCCACCCCCTCCCCCTTCCTGCACAGCAATTAATTGAGACAAGCACACTTTGTCCTTCTTGGATACAAAATGCATTTCACCCCACAACCTTCCACTCTGGTAATGACTTGAAACAAGTTTTATGCAGGGAAGGAAGGCACAACACAACAGCTTTCATGCTGGGCAGGAAGGCACTAACACCCTCAGGAAGTGACTGCAGTGCCAGTGTGAATATCGTTTGCCAGAGGTGAGGTGTGACCTGATGCAGAGAAGGCCGCACATTATACGTGTAGGCCTAGGTCTAGAGGATCCCCAAGGGGATTAAAGTGATGCGTGTTCATCAATATTCAATACCTGTGAACTGAAAGAGTGTTTATCTTTTCTCTGTGAGCAGTGAAAATTTAAGAAAAGCATAATCAAGTGGTTTTTTTTTTTTTTTTTTTTTTTTATTTTTTTGTTAAGACCTATTGTTTCGTGACTCCTTGAAAGTTGAAGTGCATTTATTTCGTCTGGTGAAATGCATTAATCGCCATGGGAAACCACTCGCCTCGGATTTCCACAATCGCATAGCCTACATGTACAGTATATACCAGCCGCAATATTTTAAATGAGGTACAATGTTATATGTACTAAGGGCTATAGGCCTGTAGTTATTTGTCTCACAAAGATCACTAGCTTTAATGTAGGCCTACCCATTTTCGGGGATATCCCCCAATTATTGTTGATAGGGCAATGAAAATGGGTATGTCATTTGATTTGATTCTTATATACCACCATACAAAGGTTACAGGATGCCGTATACAAATACAATAAGCATCACATACACTTTCACATCACAGGTGCTTGCATAGCCCAACAAAGTTTGCTGGCTTATTTCCAGCGGGGTCCATATATAAATAAACAATTACGAATTCTGGATAGGCTAGGCCATGCAGTTTGTAAAATGCAGCACAATACATCACTGACCATAGATATGAAAGTTGTTATATATCTGAGACTTCATAGATATTTTAGAATCCTTCCCTCATTTACTTAGTGTGGAGACTATTGAAAATGGTACTTTTCTTTTGTAGGTCCCCCCCCCCACACACACACCCTTTTCTTTGGTGCGGGGTACCCCTCCACACCCCTTCGGGCTCCCTCTTCTGCTCCCCTTTGTGGAACTCAAACCCATGCATCTGGAACCCTTTCCTGTTGCAGTCCTCTCTTATAATTATACCACCTAAGCTAGCAAGGACAGTTGGTGACCCGTGGCATTCATGCCCCACTTGAACGGTAAAGTGACGATGCATTGCCAGGAGCGCCATCTAGCGATAACCAGAACTACCACTGTACCAATATGTTGCTCACTGAACACTGTACCCCACCATACAAAATGGATATTGATTATATACACTCTGGTATGTCACTAAATGTATCAAGAAACATTGATAGCACAGGTAATTTTTAGTTCACTCATACATTCCTAGTTTACTATATACAATGTGTATATATGTGTTATATGGTAAGGTGGTGGGGGGGGGGGATCAAAAGTTTCTAAGCCCAAACTTCAAGTTCTAAGCTGTACTTCCATGGTAAACAAAGTTGTCTTTTCTTTAAGAACACAGGTACATGTAGTCTGTGCAAAAGACATGTCCTTCCAATTCTAGTGCCAAGCATGTAAAAACATTCCTTATTCTCAATACTGCAACTGAAAACTCCTCACAATAAAGTTTGGAGTGGGTCAGCAGGGCAAACATTTTTTTTGTATAAGTAACCATGAAATCAGTTTATGAAATATCTAAAAAGCTAGGGTCTCAGCGATTATTAAAATATAAAATCATGAAAATGTGTGCATTCTATGAAAAGTGTGGAATGGAGCTCTAGACATCGTTGCACCCAATTTCACAGTTCAGAGACCAGCAACTCATCACATATGGAGATGGATTAGCAAGTGATAATAGCAGTTTTTTTGCCCACCTTATCAACATTAGGGTCATCAACTATATATTACATTAATAATAACCAGAAAGCATAATTATTTCAGGCACAAAATATAAAAAACTTTTAATTCTACTAATGTATAAAAATCAACTTTCAATCCTAAAATACAAGATAACCAATGTTACTCTATAAAATAAAAGTATCAATTTTATACAAAATTTTGTGCAAATACGTGTGAAATGAGATGGACGTGGTGACTGAACATACATAGTTTGAAATTTGGAAAAAAAAGGGTTATGTAGATCTATGCAAAGTCATCATGTTAATTATATGCATGATATCAAGGAGCCATGAGGCAGCTAGAAGGCTGTTACTGCGACATGTATGACTAGCGAGGCTGACAACAATTGCTTGCCCCACAGATCATGAGTAAAAATATAATTATACAGGGATTTAGGTCATACATGTACATGCACCCGGTTTGCATAATAACAATTATTCTGGATGACATACTCTCCCAAACTGGATTAAAATATAATCTCAGCACTTTACCTCACTGATGAGTCAAAGCCAGCCAAGTAGGCAATTGTTAAATTAATAGTTAGATACATCTGCCATGCTCTGCATGACAGACACCTAGACATATGCATATCTTTGATTAAAGTCAGTGTGAAGTACGAAAAAAGCTAGTCATGGGCTACTTATTCTGACATGACAAGACATTAACACATACAATCAACTAAAAGTGAAGAACAGCAGAAACAGTCTACACAAACAAATACTCCAGTATACACTACTGTGCATAATGCCGTGAAAAGCCTGTGAAAACCCCGTGAAAATACAGAAGAGTAATTGAAGACTTTCACGGAAATTTTCACAGAGCCCGTGAAAACCCCGTGACCATGTACATGCATTTCCCATGGAAATTCTATATTTCATGGACCTTTATACTGACTGTGAATTTTTTTAAATTCACGGCCTTTCCTGTAAGCATGTGAATTTCCTACCCGTGAAAAACTCGTGACCATGAATGTGCATTTCTCGTGGAAATTCCATTTTTCATGGACCTTGAAACTGCCTGTGAATTTAAGAAATTCACGGCCTCTCCTACAGCCTGTGGGAAAAAACCCATGAAAAAAAAAAAAACGTGCGCATTTCCTATGGAAATTCCATGTTTCAAGGACCTTCAACTGCACTAGAGTTTTAAAAATTCACGGCCTTTCCCAGAGCTACAGTGTGAAATTAAGGACAGCCTGGTTCAGTGTGGTATGTGCAGCATGATTCATTATGTGTGACTGGGTCTTTGGAATATGGATGCCTTGAGTAAACATCAACAGCTGCGGAGGGAGGTAAGAATGTACATGTGCACGTACATGTAAGCCAAAACATTATTATTGAAAGTCAGAGTAAATAGTGGTACAGGTGGTACATGTCCATGTACATGCATCCATCATACATAATCATCTTTTTTTTTCTTCGTATTTTTTAATTTTTTTGTTTTTGTTGTTGGTTTTATTTTTGTCTTTTTGTTTTTGGACTATTTTCAACTGCTTCAAAACTGTCATGCAAAGTATATGCTAAAACGTAGAGGAAATGTTCCTTTAGTTGTGGAAAGGTCAAAGAAAGGTGTGCACTAGTTATATGGCTGTACAGGGGGTCCCTGATTATATATAATTGAAGATTTGAGACACCCTGTTGACACCAGGGGATCATATTGCTTTGCTTTAGAGATGTGGAACAATTGATGTGTACAGTGTATGACTTTTATCATGCTTACTACCAAACACATTCCTGGAATTCATTTTCGACCAGCTTTACTCAGTCAGAGTTGTGGGTGTGGTTTTTACTGCTGTGGCAATATTGGGCTAGAAAAGCAAGAGTCCCCCATAATGAATAATTATAATGTCTGACTTATACATATTAATTAAGTTTCCTTGTGACCAGCATCTCATCAGGAGCTGTTGGGGACACTGTGAGTAGCCTACTGTATACATAATGTATACCGTGGGGGAACAGCTCCATTGCTACATATGCACATGTATTGTGATAGCAAAGATGCAGAAATTTTAGTGGATTAGGGGGTTGGTTTCCATGGTGGGATTTGATTGAAAGAAAATCCCACCTGATGCTGTTGAAGTCATGTGAAAACTGAAAGTAGGAGAATCGTGCACAGTGTAGCCTGAATCAGATCCACTGTAGGAAAGCAGCTATGAACTAGAAAAGACGATTTGCTACATAGCAAACCAGTGTGTGTCTTCAAAGCTAAGATTGCTATGACAATGTACAGTTTGTATTTCAGTACCACATTGTGTTATGGGTATGACAATGTACACTGGGTAGTTCAAGTACAACTGTGTATGATTTGTACGACAATGTTGCAGCAGTGTACAGTGGGCACTTTGGTACTAAGTGTATGATCGGTACAACGTTTCAGTGCTACAGTGTACGATTAGTACAACGTTATGGCAGTGTACAATTGGTACCTCAGTACTACAGTGTATGATTGGTACGACAATGCTATGACAGTGTACAATGGGTACTTCAGACTACTATGTACAGTGTATAACAGATACACTGTACAACCAGTTAACATAATCAGCTGGTTTTCAGGAACAATGTTGGAAAGCTACACTTGAAGCAAAGCAGCTTCAGTGTAACAAACCCCAAGTCTTACTTCAGTGCACACAAATTATTTCTCCGATGATGGAAAATACTCTTTCAAATTGCCTCAATGTATTCTAAGTCAACCTAAGTTCAATTTTACTACACAAACCCCTGCGTAATCCATGCAGGCACCACCTGCCAGTATGCATACTAATTGGCAACATCTAAAAACAGAGCTCTGTCACAGCTGAGGAAGACAACATATTTCTCAAAGCCACACTTGCATCTTCCACCCCTACTCTATGGTTCCACTTTCACCAACATATCGGGTCTGTTGCTAGGCAACTGGCCTTGCCCCAATCTGAGACTAGGAATAGGAGATATGCATATTAATTTCCCACCAGAACTGCGTACCTAATTGTCTAGTCTCGCTTGGCGGGATATGGTGCGATACGGGTCGGTACCTGTGAGGACAAGTGGGATATTACTAATATTGTGGAAATAAAGAATAATTTTAAAGGAGATGAAAATTTTTCGTTTGTATGGCTCGGGAAGTACTGCATGAGTACCAATTTGGCATTTGTGAACTTAAATTTCTCAAAAAAAGCTAATTTTGTGAGAAATGAACATATGGCCTCGTCTGTGACAGTGATGTGACCCCCACATCCGCTGTGATCGCCTGGCGTCAAATCCTTGCTTTGTAGCGGGAAATTCATGTGCATACTGCGTATTCCCAGTTTTAGCTCCAATTCAGATCCAATGAATGTATACATACAACCAGAAACTGAATTTGCTTCATTTCACTTCATTTACATGTAACTGGATCAATCACCTTCTCAGTCACAGAAGATATTAGTGGAAGTTCATTGGGGGTCTAATTATTATATTTTTGATGATAGGGTCAATCTTGAGACTTGCATTTTTACTTTCTCCCATTTAGTGTTACCACCTATTAGAGAGCTGAAGAAATCTGCCTTGTGTGCACACTTTTAAAGATATTCAAGATTTGAAATTTCAAATGTCCTTAATTTGCATAATTGAAATTTGTGCAACCTTGCTTACTAGTTCATCAGATGCATACTAGTCCATAACATAGGAGTAGAAGTTGGAATGGCATCTCAGTCTATTATAGCTTTGAAGTTATTCAAGATTTAAAATTTCCAATGGTGAGACTTAGCATAATTTGAATTTAAAGAAATAAATTGTTTTTGGAGTATTAGCAATTCTTCTGAGTTTGATTCTAAAATCAAAGATGTAAAAGCAAAAAATATCAAATGTTTTGATTTTTCTACACTGCACACAAATCTGCCCACAGATGAAGTCAAAAGTTCACTTTCAGAATTCATAAGCAAAATGTTTAACCACAATGGTAAACCATACATTGATATTAATTCATATACAAAGAAAGCATATTGGTCACACAATAAATATTGAAAAAGTAACGTTAAATCTTACACTGTTGAAACTTTGATAGATGCTATAAAATTTCTTTTGGATAATACTTTTGTTCAATGCGGACCATTGGTTTTTCAATAAATAAAAGGCATTCCAATGGGTAGCAACTGCTCCCCTTTACTGGCAGATTTATATTTAACCTGGCTTGAATTTAAGTATATGGATAAATTGATGAAAAAGGACTTTGAAATGGCTTTAATATTATCAAACAACACAGGATATATTGATGACATTGCTTGCGTAAATGTACAAAATTTCAGTGAAATTGCCAAAGAAATTTACCCAAAAGATATTCCTTTGGAGGTTAACAACTCAGATGGTTTCAGAGATGTGCTTTTGGACTTGGATATTCAGGTCACAAATCACAGGTTTTGTATTGAAGTCTATCACAAAATATATGAGTTTAACTTTGAAGTAGTTAATTATCCTTTCCCGGACAGTAATATTTCGGAAACTATTGGATATAATACGTTTTTCTCACAGATTTTGAGATTTGGTCATATTTGTTCTAAATTTCAGGACTTTGCATCCAGAACCAACTTTATTTACAATAAACTTGAGTCAAGAGGATTCAAAGATGTACTTTTGATCAAATATTTCTACAAATTTTGCTGTAAATATCCCGAGATGGTTAGAAAGTTTGGCTTCAATAATTTTAGAGATTTTAGACTTGCCTGTTTTGCTATTTAATTTTATCTTTTGGCATCATTCTGTTTTAATGTTCACCTTTCAGACATTTTAGGCAAGCTTGTTTTCTGTTAGGTCAAAACCCCAGGGGCTATAGGTAGCAAGCAGCTGCTGATGACAGTTACAAGCTTGCCTAATTGTACTTGATATCTGATTAAGAAATATTATTAATATTTTCATTGCATTCACTTGACTTAAATACAAAAGACTTTCATTTTTTCCGACTTGCCCTATAATTTTGCTGTTAATATCCAAAGATAAGAAAGTTTGGCTACAATAATTTACAGTTTTTAGACTTGTCTGTTTTGCTACTTAAGTTTATCTTTTGGCATCATTCTGTTTTAATGTTCACCTTTCACACATTTTAGGCTAGCTTGTTTTCTGTTAGGTCAAACCCCCAGGGGCTATAGGTAGCAAGCAGCTACTGATGACAGTTACAGGCTTGCCTAATTGTACTTAAAATCCTGTTAAGAAAAATGTTTTGGTAACATGTTTTTGGCGTAAATGCTAATGACTTTCATTCTTTTCTGACATGCCTAAATGCACATTTACTCAATTTTTAAAAAAAAATACTCAAAATTGACAGCGTTTCTCAAATGTCACAAACCTGACACATTATGCTGATACATTGACTCAGGGTTGGCAGTTAAATAGAGCTTAATTGTTTGACGGGTAGGTGTCATCATAGAGTTTGTTTTACATTTCTGTTGCAGGATGTCCATTGTTGCAGTCCTTGTTTGGATTTCCCTTGGTTTGTACAGGTGGTCTAGCTGCAACTGTTTATTTTACTATCACTGGGACTGAATATAATGCCCCAGCTTGTTTCCACTTCAGTTATACACTGGTGGGTGGTTTAACTAGGATAAGCTGTCCAGCTAGAAAGGGTACATATTGGTTCAGGGGTAAGTCAAATTGTTCTTATCTGAACCTGTACTGTACAAATTTAGTAATTAAGGTTTGTTTGACAGGTATTCTTCTTTCATAATGAAGCTCTGCATTTATGAGCAAAACTTCATGTATTTAGCTAATTCATCATTTGCCGCATTCATATTTATTCTCTTTTATGTGGGTTGGTGTTGAATATTTAGCTTACACAAGGAGCCACTACTCAGAGAGACATGTACAGGTAAAAGGCTCCGAAACATGTTGAGTAGTTACCTGCTGAAGACCGTTTAATTTATT
The DNA here is from genome assembly GCA_964020975.1 of Hermodice carunculata. Taxonomy (NCBI): domain Eukaryota; kingdom Metazoa; phylum Annelida; class Polychaeta; order Eunicida; family Amphinomidae; genus Hermodice; species Hermodice carunculata. The sequence continues at coordinate 8,480 of CAXHWN010000201.1, read as the reverse complement.
TGGGCTGATACAGTCTATATCAAACTTTTACAGAGGAACGTGTGCAATATGGACAATAGTAATTCCATGTGTATAATAGATTAGACAGGGACAGGCTAGCTTATGGAGAGTAAAGAGTTTGGACTGCGGAATAGGGTAATGACTACCAGGAAGTGGTTCTGGGCAAAAAGACACAAAATACTATTTTTTGTTTTTAGTTCATTAGGTGGGCAGTGGTCAACAACCCCTAGTAGAAGTTGGAATAACATCTCTGTCTATTATATTTTTGACAATGTTCAACATTGACAATTTTGAATACTGCTAATTAGCATAATTTAAATTACTGCAACTTTCCTTTTAGATTTATTATACAAACAATGGTCAAAAAACCCCTTGTAGAAGTTGAAATGACATCTCTATAATAGTTTTGAAGATGTTCAAGATTTAAAATTTCAAATGCTGCTAATTAGCATAATTATGTCTCCCCGTGCAACGGGGGGACATATTGTTTTTGCGTCCATTTCTTCAGCTTCATCTTCTTGTTCTTCTTCAATACATTGTTGAGTGCGTTGCGGACATGATAAATCAACAAAGATTTGACTTCGGAAGTTGAAATTTTTTTGAAGATGTTCCCATATAAAACCTTGCTTGGGATTGAAGATGGGTGACCTTGACATATTTTTCAAGGTCACATGGGCATGTCATGTGAAATTGATGCGGACGCAATAACTCCGCAAGGATTTGACGTAAGAGGTTGAATTTTGCATAATAATGTACCAAATTATGAACTAGGTTGGGATTGTAGATGGGTGACCCTGACCTATTTTCAAGGTCACATGGCCACTTTTAAAAATCATTGCACATTCACTCGAGAAAGATTTGACTTAAAGAGCTTGATATTTTGTGTGATTATGCTTCTATGTAAGATTTTTGTAAGACTTTGCTTGTAACTGCAGATGAATGACCTTGACCTATTTTTCAAGGTCACGTGGGCATTTCGTCAAAAATCAATGTTTTGAAATGTCAATAAAGAGTGTACCTTCACCATATCTGAAGATCATTGGAATCGCTATGCCTATTTATAGGAATAAGGTTCACAATAGTAAAGGTGCATGGGGAGTCATTTGATTTTCTGTTGGAAAATCAGCCTGTTCTAGTTTAAATTGCTGCAACTTCTGTTTTAAATTCATCAGATGCGCAATAGTGAATAACCCTCTAGTTGAAGTTAGAATGAAATCTCTATCTATTACACTTTTTAACATTTTCATTCCTCTGCATCAAGAGACCAAACTCCTAGCATGGAGAAGTCCTTCCCTCACCATATTTTGCCTTCAAATTGTGGCAAAAATTGAATGAAAATGTGAAAAGTTGTGGAAAGACCCGTAAAAAGAAAAAAAAAATCATGTGATAGGTCTAATGTGGATGCAAAGGGGCTTAACTCACCCTCCCCCCCCCCCCCCAACACATGCACATTGTGGTTGGGGCAAGTTGCATAAACAACTCACAGTTCTCCAAGGCTACACTAAGGCTTATTGACATAATTCTGTGGAGGAAGTTGTGTCATCAGCCAATCGCTTGGGACTAAGGCCTCACTTCTAGTTGTAAAGAAAAAAACAGCACCATCTGATGAGAGAGAAATTGCATTCTGAAAAAAGTGCTGATTCCATACGGATCAAGTATCTCCTCATCATGACATTGTTAAAATCTCTCTCTCTCTCTCTCTCTCTCTCTCTCTCTCTCTCTCTCTCTCTCTCTCTCTCTCTCTCTCTCTCTCTCTCTCTCTCTCTCTCTCTCTCTCTCTCTCTCTCTCTCTCTCTCTCTCTCTCTCTCTCTCTCTCTCTCTCTCTCTCTCTCTCTCTCTCTCTCTCTCTCCTTTTTTGAGGGTCCGTCCGTCCGTCGTCCGTCCGTCGTCCGTCCGTCCGTCGTCCGTACGTCGTCCACAATTCACATTTTCGACTTCTTCTCAAAAACCGTCAGCCAGATTCACTTTAAACTTGATGGAGATGTGCCTTGGGTGGGTCTCTATCAAGTTTGTTCAATTGGTCACGGTCTAGTGATTTTTTGATTTTTAATGAATTTTTTTGTTCTTTTTTGGGTAAATCTTAAAAAAATCTTCTTCTCCGAAACCGCTTACCCAATTGCTTTGATATCACACAGGAACACTCCCTGGGAATCCTAGTTCTTAATTTGTTCACCAGGTGGCGCTGCGATTTTTTCCTAATTCTTTATGAATTTTTGTGTGTTATAGCTATTTTCGACTTCTTCTCCAGAACCGTCACTCAGATTAAGCTGAAACATGGTGGATATGTTCCTTGTAGAAGGGTCAAACAAAGTTGTTCACTATGTGGGAATGCTGCGGATTCCTTATTTTTAACGATTTTTTCAATTCTGGTACTTGTCGGTCAATGCAGCTTTCCTATTGATTACTATGGAAGTCAATGGGCATTCTAATGCTAATTCACATTTTCGACTTCTTCTCCAAAACCGTCATCCAGATTGACTTCAAACTTGGTGGGGATACACCTTGAGTGGATCTCTACCAAGTTGTTCAAATGGTCACGCTCCATTGATTTTTTTTTTTTTTTTGAATGCACCTTTACTATTGATTACCATGTAAGTCAATACCCTTACAAAACTTAATGTCGGGATTATATTGGGATAATGTTGGGATCATGTTGGACTTACTATGTTGGGAGACAATGGGTAATGTTGGGATACAGACGTTGGGATGACATTGGGATTTGGTAAAATCCCAACATTTACTTAGGAAATTAACAAGAAGGAGGTGCCTGAATGCAGGGGTAAAATTTTGTTGGGACTTGTTGGAGTACGTTGGGATGATGTAGGAGTAATGTTGGGAAAAGTTGGAGTAATGTTGGGAGATGTTGGAGTAACATTGGGAGATGTTGGAGACTAATAGGAGGAAGCCCTATAGTCCAGCATTTCCCAACATGTTGGGATGATGTCGGACTCCTGTAGTTGCATAATGTAGTCAGGTCTCCACAGTATCAGTCTCTCAGCTAGCATGTTGGGAGAAGTTGGACCAATATCCCAACGTCCCCCCAACATGTTGGGAAATGTTGTCCAGGGCTATAACCCAACATCTCCCAACATGTTGGGAAACATTGGGCCTACATCCCAACATCTATTAGCATGTTGGGAGAAGTTGGACCAATATCCCGACATCCCCCCAACATGCTGGGAAACCTTGGGCCTACATCCCAACATCTCCCATGTTGGAAAACGTTGGGCCTACATCCCAACATGTTGGGAGATGGCTTCAGATCAAATCTTTTGTTGTAGAGAGTCTCCTTTTCACCATTACTTTTCTTCTAAAAACTATAATGAATAAAAAACAAGAAGACAGAGCTGTTGTATAATAATTCATGTGTATTTTGGTACATGTATAATACACAGATTCACCATTATTAAAGAAAAAGTGTTCACTATATGCCTTCCTTCAACTGGGGGCATAAATGTTGTACAGTCCAGAGTTTCAGATCCATATTCATTATCATTGGTTGCAGTTGCTCACTGTTGAGCAGATGGTCTCACAACTTCTTGCAGCTTGCGCTTGATGTCCCCATTTGTGGTGCAAGGGTATGCTTCTTGTAGCAGTTCTGAAAAATGGAAAACAAATGTGCAAGGACACAGGAAAATAAAATGTTAAAAGTGTAACATTTACAAATTGTCAAAAAGTTTGGTTGAAATACTTTGCTAAGGGTTCCTGCCTTTATCCCACTATGCATGAAATGTGATTTTTCAAAGTACATGTACATTGTATATGGGTTTTGATTGACAATTTAAAAGGCATTTCACTGCTCCAGTACTTACATAAAATAAATGGACTTTCATGGGTTTGCATGCCTCAGCAGTTTCCATGTTTAAAAGTCTTACAGTAATTTTACGGACACAGTATGCAATGACCCAGGTCCCGTACTCTAAAATTCATTATATTTTTAAACAAAATTACCCCAACAAGCTCACATTTTCATATTGAAAACTTTTCATTTGCAAGATATTTTTTTTATATGCTTCTATAAGGAAAATTGCAGGTGCAGATTACTACATGTCATAAATATCTTTCTGTAAGCAATCATACAATAAAAGTGAGAAATAATAAATTAATTTATAGAAATAAAAGATCACAATGAAACATTTATATTATTTGTAAATTCCACAAGGTCCAGAATGACATGTTGACCCTGGCCTTTGGCAACTTCACCTGGCTAGATGTAAATTTGGACAATATTCTGATGTTCTATTTTCACCATTAAGACCATATTGGATGAAATGGGTTTAAGCCAGGAAAACTTAAAGGTTGAGAATGACATCTCTTCTGGAAAAGCTGGACTGTGAGGCTGAATCAACAATCAGCTGATATGTGTCTTTTACAGTTCATAACATTCATTCAAATATAGCTTTACTGACCAGATACAAAATCCAATCCAGATAGATCATTCAAACCACTTATTTTGTGGATTTTTTTTTTGTCTTCCCTTCATTCGTTGTATAATTCCCCATAAAAAATGTACATTGGTATTCCAGTGCAATTCCACCGAAACAGCAATGGTATTTCACTTGAATCAACTTGACATTTCATTGGAATGCCAGTGGAAATTTACTTTGAGCATATAATACATTATTTATTTTGGTGGCAAATGACCCTTTGTTTAAGACCAATATTCCAGTAAAAATTTGCCTACTCTTTTGACTCTCACTGCAGTATTCGATTTCTTCGATCATGGAAGTGCAAGATGTTGATGCATGTTAATTTGTGTTTTAATATATATCTTCCAGCTCAGTACAGCCATTGCGTTAATGTTTATCAACACAGCTTTGTATATCTGCTGGGCTCTAATTAGTTACAGCCAGGTCAAGTCCCCTGTGGTCTGGGTAAAGTAGTCGGCAGGCTGTGCTATATATGGCCAAGGCTTCTTGATGTGGCTGACCATACAGAGGGTTTTTAAAGGCAGTATATATAGATCCTAGCCTGACAACACAATGGAGAGTCATATATGCTGTGAAAGCTGAATTCTTTGTGATCCACACCCTGAAACTCATGAGCATTGCAGAAAGTATGCTTAAATTTATACTTACTTTGGTGTCTTGTGCCAATAATGATGCCAAAGTAGTCCTATGTTATCACCACAGCCCTATGATAGTCTTGCATTCAGTTGCCTTTGTTAGCTGGACAAATTTCACACTACACCATGGCCATGTATACCACTTTGAGCTGAGGTTTGAGCTTAAGCTATCCACATGCCTGCCAGTATGCTATAATGTCCTTGAAGCCATCATTATCTTCAAAAACATCACAAGATGATGCCTTGTAATACTTGAACATGAACCTGCCATAGCTCTTTTAAATCTGACGATGCCCAGCCTGGCAGCCTCGCTTTCAGGCCTGCCTCAGCCAATCAACCACTGAGTATTCAGATGAGTCAGGATGACTGGTACAGTATAAACAGTTGAAACTTGATCCCTGTGCTCTCAGGATGAAGATGTATATTGAGGCACAATGATGTGAGCATGATCAAACATAATCCACATGATCACAAAAACTCCTAGGTATGGATGTGATTTATGCTGTTTGTGTATTTGCTGTCATATTCTTCAAAAAAAAAAAAAAAAAAAAATTGTTTGGTAAACTGCTAAAATTTCAAGTATATGTTTTTAGAATATCCCATACCCATGAAGTGACCATATTTTGACATGCCTATTAAGAGTTTAATGATTCAAAATGCCATGATTCATTGCTTGCCAACAAAGTGACAATGTCAGAACACAAGATGTCTTTGATTAACTTACTTATATTCATGTCATCACTCGTCATCTTTTGCAGTAAAGTGAACAATTTTTTTGACCATGACAATGAATTCATAATGTCAGTTTGAGTGCAATGTTATAATGATTGAGATAAGTCAAATTTCACTGGGAAAATGAAAATTCCAGTGGAATTTCAAATGAGGACAAAATTCCACAGGGAATTCTGATCAGGGTAAAAAAAAAAAAACAGTGAAATACCAGTGGAATTTGGGGGGGGGCAAAAATTCCATTGAAATTCAATTGATGGGAAAAAATTCCAGTGGAATTCCAGTGATTTGCTGAAATTCCAGAGAGTTAAATGGGATGTTCTCATGTTTTTGCAAGCAAATTTATGTATGTATACATAGAAAGGATATATTTTTTTAAAATGTGTGAGTCTGTTGTTCCAACTAGGGCCTGGCATGAAAAATTGACAAAGTTTGTGCTCCAGCATTATCCCAATGTGTTCCAACTTGATCCCAACATGTCAGGACCCTGCATAATTTACAGAGTCTGTTCTTCTGGCATGAGAAATTGACAAAGTTTTGAGCTCCAACATGGTTCCAATGCATTCCAACACGATCCCAACATGTCAGGATCCTGAAAGTTTACAGAGTCTGTTCTTGCAGCATGGGTCGACATGAAAAGTTGGCAAAGTTCTGTGCTCCAACATGATCCCAACAATGTGTTGCCTGAAAATTTTGGTTAAGTTGTTGTTCTGACATCATCCCAACATACCCCGACGTGATCCTGACATTACAGCAACTAAAAAATTTAATAAGGTTTGTTGCTCCAGTCGGATCCCAATATAACCCAACATGCTCCCAACGCTGAAGACTTGATGAAGTTTGTTACCCCAATGTGATCCCATCATGCCCCAACATGATTCCAAAATACCCTGACATGATCCCAACATTACCCAACATAATCCAACATTGAAAAATTGGCAAAGTGATATACTCCAACATGATCCCAATGTAAATCCAACTTGATCCCAATGTCATCCCGACATCATCCCAACACACCCGACATTATTCCAATATTTTCCCGACATTTTTCCGACATTTAGTTTTGTAAGGGTAGGCATTCTAATGCTAATTTACATTTTCGACTTCTTCTCCAAAACCATCATCCAGATTTGCTTCAAACTTGGTGGCAATGTACCTTGGGTGGGTGTCTACCAGGTTTGTTCCAATGGTCATGTTCCAATGAATTTGGATTTTCTTATGATTTTTTTTCAAAAATCTCTACAAAAGTTTTAATAGGAAAGTTTAACATGGGAATTTCTTGTATTGGTCATAACTTTAATAGTATTGACCAGATTTACTTCAAACTTGGTGGGGATGTGCCTTGGGTGGATCTCTATCAAGTGTGTTCAAATGGTCATGCTCTATTGATTTTTGGATTTTTTATGAATTTGTTTGTTCTTTTTGGGGGCAAACCTTCAAAATTCTTCTCCTCTGAAACCGCTCACCCAATTGCTTTGATATCGTTCGTAGACACTCCCAGGGACACCTAGTTCCCAATTTGTTCACCAGGTGGCACTGCAATTTTTTTTAATGAATTTTTTGTATGGATTTGCTATTTTTCACTTAATTGTTTTCAGAACTGTCCCTAAGATTAAGCTGAAATGTGATGGATATGTTGTTGTGGAAGGGTCAAACAGTTGTTTAGTAGGTGGCACTGCTTTGGATTCCTGATTTTTAAGGATTTTCAATTACGGTACTTACCAGTCAGTGGAGCTTTCTTGATTACTATGTAAGTCAATGGGCATTCTAATGCTAATTCACAGGACAACTGACACGAAATTTACTGTTTATTTGATAACTTGAGATCTGTTTTGAGTTAGCTACACATGTTAATTATTCTGTATGAAGGTCATGCTGAGACAGTACATGAATGACCTTGACCTCATTTGTGGGGTCACAGTGCAACATACATGAATTTTACTCTTCATTATAACTTGAGAACTACTTGAACTTTGATGTTGCACATGTAAGTGTTCTTCTATCAAGGTCAGACTTACTCAGAACATGATGTCCTTGATCCTTTCCCAAGTTCATAGAGCTGCAAGTGTGATGAATGTCAAGATCAGCTGAGGCACGGGCTGTTCACACAGCCCTCTTGTTTATGAATTTGTTTGTTCTTTTTTGGGGCAAACCTTCAAAATTCTTCACCTCTGAAACCGCTCACCCAATTGCTTTTATATCGTTCATAGACACTCCCAGGGACACCTAGTTCCCAATTTGTTCACCAGGTGGCGCTGCAATTTTTTTAATGAATTTTTTGTATGGTTTTGCTATTTTTCACTTGTTTTCAGAACTGTTCCTCAGATTAAGCTGAAATGTGATGGATATGTTGTTGTGGTAGGGTCAAACAGTTGTTTAGTAGGTGGCACTGCTTTGGATTCCTGATTTTTAAGGATTTTCAATTACGGTACTTACCAGTCAGTGGAGCTTTCCTATTGATTACTATGTAAGTCAATGGGCATTCTAATGCTAATTCACAGGACAACTGACACGAAATTTACGGTTTATTTGATAACTTGAGATCTGTTTTGAGTTAGCTACACATGTTTATTATTCTGTATGAAGGTCATGCTGAGACAGTACATGAATGACCTTGACCTCGTTTGTGGGGTCACAGTGCAACATACATGAATTTTACTCTTCATTATAACTTGAGAACTACTT
>CAXHWN010000198.1:0-19000 GCA_964020975.1 Hermodice carunculata | reverse complement strand
GTATATAGGAATGATACTTTATAATACAATGTATCTCCTATCCAGAAGGTCACTGTAACCCTTTGGTTTGACAAAACCGGTGCCAGGTTTATTTATTTCTGACTCGATGACTAAAGGTTGGCAACATATTCCAGACAAGACAGAAATATCTATGCAGGCACAGATACACCTCTATGTTTATGTATATGTATAAATAAATACATATATGTGGGTGTGGGTGTACTTGTAAATATATACATATAATACTGTATATGTATGTGCAAAAATGTGTGTATGTATATATACATATGTGTGTGTGTGTGTGTGTGTGTGTGTATGTATGTATGTATGTATGTATAGAGGTACATAAAATTTTGTGAACTATTGAATTATTGCATCTGGTCTCTCATAGTCTGTCTGACAGACACACACAAAACTCAGGGCATCCAGCTTGACGTGGACTAACAGAACAGCACATGGTATAGGAAGTCCATAGTTATTTAGCGATGTATACAGATGACCCCAGACCAGCAGACCTAATGCTCGTATATGACTCAGCATACCGACACCCTTTGCTGCCAGAAGTATGGTACTGTTGGACAGGGTACCACATTACCATTAAGATGGGAGTCCACTCTTTTCTGGATCATTGCCTTGCCATTTTGTGGCCCAGACACAAGAAAGATCTCAGAAAAATATATTGATGTATTAGCATGTAGTTAGGGCCCAGTTGGCATCAGCACAAGTGACTTTGTCCTCACACATTCATATGGCAAAGGTCTGCGCTATAGACCTGTGACAATTTTCTGTCGAAGCTCAAATGTACTTTTTCATTTGTCAGAGTGATAGTTGGCATAGCTTAAGATCTTAAGATTAAGATCATGTGAAAAGTCAAAATACATTCTTTATGGGAGGGGGGTTTGGAGAAATCACAAAAATGGAAAGATGTTACTTTGGTTACTGTCAGTTTATTAAATCTGTGTGTAAGGTATGATGCATGTTTATAATTATTTGATTATTTATGTATCTTATTTATTTAGTTTATTCATTCATTCATTCATTCATTTATTCATTTATTTATTTATTTATCAACAACTTTGAATTTTTTATTTCAGATCCTAGACTCCAAAACTGTAAAGCGCAGCAATAGTATTTAAAAGTTAACACAAAAAACGTTGCACAAATTCCCTACTTCTGAAAGCACACAATAAATTTAATTTTGCATATTAAAGTGTAAACCAGTTTGGGTGATTTGAAATAAATATTCATGGATAGGTGATTAAGCATGCCACATATCGTATTGTAACACTGAAAAATATATGGAGTAGGAACCCAACTAACTTTTTCAGTGCCATGTTTTGGACCAATTCCAACAGCTTTCCTTGGCATGCAATATGCCAAAAGCACACGGAGAAAAGCTGTTGACCTGGACTTTCATCTTCATATGGAACTACAGGCATGCTGGTACTTGAAGGAAAGGTCTTTTTACAAGGATCATGAATCCAGGACCCCTATTATAATTCAAAGCAGTTTGTTTTAAGTAGTTTGGCTTTAGCTGCAGATTGCAGTGAAAGAGTTAATATGCCACAGAATACATCATGATTGTATCAAAGAAGGCTAGTCATTGATAGAAGTAAGGACAAAAAAGTTGCACTATTTCGTTATAGTTCTGAGTTTATATTATAAGATGTGGTGTGCATACTCATGCATTATACATGTGCAAGATGGGTGTGAAAGTCTGTACTTGCTATGCTTGAAGCTGTTTAGGTATTTATTTTGTATATTCCATCCCTTATGATCATTACATGACTGTATCTCCACAAAAAAATTGGCACCATGCATTTTTGTACATATTTAATCTGTTGTGAAGTATGGCTTCCTGTGACAAAAACAAGCTCCCTTAGGGAGGTTACTTTACATGTCATAACCTCAAACCCAAAATGCAGTCCTTATTTGACATGGTTTCAGGTTAGAGGGGAAAAAATCATAATGATACCCAAAATATGTATTTCTAGATTGTGAAAGAACTGAGTGATATGTTGGAATTTGCCTCCAAAGCAGACCAAGTTCCATGCTATCTCAACTGCACTTGCAGGGGTAGACATACTGTTCATGAAGCTTGGGTCTGCTTTGCAGGCAAGGTTGCAAAGTTTAAGAAATTTTTCTTTATTCTTTCTTTTTTTTTTGAGGGGGGGGGGGAGCGTAGCAAAACTATCAGAAGACAGTCATGCTGATCTGTGGAATTAGTAATTTTTTATTTAGTAGTAGTAGTAGTATTGTAATTTTTATAATATATCGTAACAAAAATAAAGGGTGTGAGTGTCTCACTGGGGCCAGAGCATGCCAGTCAGCTGACACCAAATGCCAAGAAACCTTGTAACTTGAGAGAGAAATCACAATAAAGCAGCGGGAGCAAAGTAAAAACCTAGGGAGCAGTAAAAAGAGCAGGGGGAAAAATAGAAAGCCAGGGAGCAGAAAAGAAGGGCAGGGAGAAATCACAATAAAGCAGCGGGAGCAAAGTAAAAAGCTGGGACCGGTTAAAAGAGCAATGGTCAAAATAAAAAGTCAAGGGGCAGGAAAAAGAGCAGGGAGCAAAATAAAAAAAGTCAGGGAGCAGTAAAAAGGACAGGGAGCAAATTGAAAAGCCAGGGAGCAGTAAAAAGGACGGGGAGCAAATTGAAAAGCCAGGGAGCAGTAAAAAGGACGGAGAGCAAATTGAAAAGCCAGGGAGCAGTAAAAAGGACAGGCAGCAAAATTAAAAAAAAAAAAAAAACGAGGAGCAGTAAAAGGGACAGGGGGCAAAATAAGAAAAAAGGAGAAGTGAAAAGAGCAGGGAGCAAAACAAAAAGCCAGGGAGTAATATAAAAGGTAGGGAGCAGAAAAGAAGGACAGGGAGCCTTATTAAAAGTATAAGGCAGGGTAAATCTCCCTTCTATTTAGAGCTGCAGAGAATGCTGCCATTGGCTCCATTAAGCTTTCTGCTATAAGTAGCTTTATTTTATGGTATCTTGGCAGTTGATCTTCAGAGAAATAGCATTGAAAGCCAGAACATCATATCCCTATCTTATAGTCAGAAGTACTACAAGGTGTGATTTTTCAAGAGTAGTAAAAACGTATCAGTTATGTATTAACTCTAGTAAGAGCAGCAAGGCCAGTTATGTAAGGGTGTCTTGTAGCCGACCGGACAAAAATAGATTGAAACCTAGAGAATTTAACTTCCCTGCATGTGCATGTACAAATGAATTACAGCATTATATGCTGGTGTACATCTGTAAGCTTGTGGTAACATGCTGGTCTTTTGATTCAAAAATCAAATGTTCTACCATGAAGAGAGATGGTCAATAGTATTCATGTACAATGTATTAAGTTGTTCTTAGTCCCCATTTATAATAATAGTTTTTTAGTTTGTTTGTTGGTTTTTTTTTTTTTTTTCAATTATTTTCTCGAGGAGGCAAACACTGAGTGAAGTATGTACAATTCTGAAATATTCACCTACCTGTCTTCAGTTTTGCTGGTTATTAACTATTTTTGACATTTTTTGCCAGTTGACCTTGAAACAAATAAGTGTATTATTGATATTTTGTTTTGTCACCACGGAAATTTATGGCAATTTGGTTTAGTGACTTTGACCCCCAAAAAGAAAACAGCTATGTTGGAGGCAGTTTATAAAAGAACATTTAGTTTGTATGGCTTGCATGTAAACTTCAAAGGTAGCCCATCCACCACCCACTGAAAATACAAATCGCACTGACCCCTTCATCTGTTTTTGACAAGTCATGAGGCCAAGTACTTTTCACAGTAATAAGAATCTACGTGGGGGATTTGGGTGGCAGGTGGTCAAGGTCATGAAGTGACTAGACCAGCAGCTGCGGGTCAGCATCTGTAGCATCTGACCAGTCTCAGGTTCAGCTGTGCTCTAATTGAGAGGGGGGGGGGGGGAAGAATCACTTTAACGTGTTCTCCCTTAAAACTGGCCAATACTGGCTGGTAGTCAAGTGTCATCTGCTTCTATGTTTTGGCTAATTGGATCCCTTGCAAAGGAAGTTCGGGGAGCGTTATGGTGCTTTTGACTTGCGCAATGGGACGTTTTTGTAGGTGATGCCACCGTTCATAAATATCCCGGCTGCTAATACTTGCAGGTGGAGATACCTAGGGGACAAACAAACTGGACTCTCCTTATTGGCTACTGGTTTAGAAAAAAAAAAGGTGTTTCATGAAAATAGAGCCTCTGAACCAGAGCTGCCACCTACAGGAACATCCCTCACATTCACTCTGACACTATTACTTGACCTCATTACATTTTGGTGACCTTGACCTCATTTTCAAGGCCACGCAGGCCCCATGGATATGCAAAGTGGGGGGTATCCAGTCTGTCAGTGACAACTGTTCTGTTTACAACAGAAATGAAAGACAATTCGAATGAGAATTGTAGGCGAGACGTGCCTAAATAAAATGCAAGATCAACATCTTTCCCGAGTATGGAGTTCCCAACCCATACCAAGGAAAGCTGTTGATTCAGTCATGATTCCAGATGGAATGGGTTAACACAAAACACAGTGTTCCTGTTTAAGATGTAAACATAGTAATTCATATCATAGTGACAGGAATATATTTGTCAAATTAAAGAAAATATATATATATATGAAATGACAATTGACATTCCTGTCACTTGTAAATTTAATATAAAAAGAATGATTTGACACATGACAACATTTACCCATCAATCCCTGTCCACTGCGATGTATTGTTACTGAATTTTGATTTAGTAATTAGACATTTGATGAAGCATAATTTCATGACCATAATTTTATAAAAAGTATGGACATTTTCTTTGTTACTCATTCATTTATATTATGAAAAAAAGTGGATAGATGCAAGTAAAGTTAGAGTGAAGCCACTGTGAAAGTGAGTGCTCCTTACCAGCATGAGCTGTGCAGACCCCAGTGGCTGGTAAAGTACATCATTAATCTGTACCCTGGGCCATCATAATCGCCAGACCCTTTTCCCGGGATAGAAAACTCACAAACCACAGCTGTCAGTTCGGTAGTTTGCAGGTGAATATCAAATTTCATGATACCTGAAGAAATCCCTGTGGCATATTCAAAATGTGTCCGTATGCTTTGAAGCATAGCAGAGATTATTTCAAGAGATTGGCCTAATTGGTAAAGATACACTGTCAAATTAATTTCACTTTGAGTAAGGATGCATGTATTTGCACTATATGGATCTTGTTCATTTATTGGATTGATGTGCTATTTTTAGCTCATAGAACACTTCACACTAAGCTAATGGAAAATTCATAGAGGTTAAGGTAATGTTAGAAGCTGGGCCTGGGGTGGTATCTGTGACAGGTATGGGGATGATATATGTATGCTTATATATTTCTTTTATTTTTAGCAGGGTGGGAGCTTTTATATATGTAGTGCTGATGTCTAAAATTCTGTTATTTTGTTTGTGGAAAAAAAAGCAGATTTCATTGTAGTGGCAAGGATAATTATTGATTTTGAGTGGCAAGCATCATCATTGCACATTAATACAATGACTGAGATGTTAACCATTTGTGTTAAAGCCATATCAATTGACAGTGAATGTAACCAAGTGTAACAGGTACATAAACTTTAACCCCTGATAACCAATAGGAACAGCACATATTGAAGGTTCCCATATCCCAACCGTAGATGGCAGTCCAGTCAGGAAGGGCTGAATTGTGTATTCACATTATCCATTGTAATTTGCAACCTAATAACTTAAAAACCACTGACTGCAGAAACACCCAATTTTTTCATGAAAGATTTGGTTGTATAACTTCAATTATTCATTTTTTTTCTTTAGCCTGAAAAGTCACTACCTCATTGAAGGTTTCTTTAACATACCAACATGAATACACAAATCTAGCCTGCAAGAATTTTGTGTATTGGGATGTGTATTCACTTGAATACACATGAAATTTCAGATTGTACCCTCTCCTGTTCACCTATTTTTACCCATCATGTGGTGGTGGTGATGAACCTTGGTTCTGTGAAATTAGTGCAGTGACTCACTTTGCAGATACTTTAATTGTGTTGTATTTGTTAGCTAGACAAGTTCGTGGCCACAAAATTTTACATTTGATAGAATTATAATTTCATTTTATGAAAATAATGTATTATTGATAGATAGCATAGTACCTTTTTTGACTAAAACATTTTTAGAATGATCACAATATGGGAGAATACACAGAACAAAGAAGTCACAGTTATTTTCCTGACTGACACGACTGGGGAAAATTCGGGTAAATTTGTACCTGTACGGTATATGTAAAACAGTTATTGTGCAGTACAACATAGTTGGTGCCCCTAGTGCCAGAATTCAAAACTAAGATACCAGGTGACGGTGGTGAGGCTTGCCAGGATGCCATGTCCTCAGATCTGACGATTCACAGACAGTAAGTGAGGGGGAAGATCATAGAGACAATGTGAGCTTTCCTGATGGATGTTTTGTCAACCTTAGAAAGGTTGACAATCGTACTAAGGGGTGACCAGCGTGGCATTGCCCTGGGTCCACTTTGATAGTTTTTGTGAGAATGCTTTGGTGAACACACGACATTCCTGTCCTTATGGGAACTGTCACAGCAAGCGAATGGTGTTGCCATAGAATTTTGGGACCGAACAGGAATGAAAGGAATATGAACTGGGTTTGAAAACATGTTTCCATGCTTCATATGTGAGAGAAATTGTATCATGTCAGATCAGTATTGTGAATTTGGCTGAATCTTCAAAGGCTTCTAAAGGCCTAAATCTAGGCCTATTCTCTGGAGGAATTTTCCTGCCCCTCAGTTGAACTTGAGGATGGGACCTTTAGGCCTTCCATTCTTTATTGTGAGAGAAAAAGTACAGTATTACCTGGCATTTAGAATGACCCATACTGCCTGTATAGTGGTCTCATGTGGCAAGTGGTCTTAAAATACAGGTAAATTCATTAGAGAAATAGACTATAGTGTCATGCAAGAGCATTATTAAAAATTATAAAATCTCTTATGAGATGGTCTTCAGAGTAGGTACCACTGTAAAAACAAATGTGTAACATGTAAGTTACGTGATGGTCATGTTTTTTTTTTTGCTTATGTCGTGCCGTAACCATGTCTTTCACTCCCTTCCTGCACTCAGTCATTTAAGGAACATGGCATGAATACTGATTTATAAAACCAGTGTAGAGACACAACGGTCAACCAGTAAACACTCTAATGTTGTGTGTATTAATTAACCCTTCCCCCTTAAAGCGACCACTTCCACTTTTTTTTTTGACTACTTTCAACAGTAATGAAAATTTTATTGAGAATTGTGGAAAAAAACCTATCAAGGTCACATGCCTCAGGTCAACAAGCTTTCGGGGGCAACAAGTAGACCTTAATACCAAATCAACACTGAGGAAAGCTGTTGACTGAATCGTACTTTAAGGGAGAAAAGGCTTAACTCTTATAGCTGTCCATTGTTCCATCCATGTGTCCGTCAGTGGCTCCATTCATCCATCGTTTGTGTATGAATATCTCAAAATTTACAGGTCACCTGGAACTCAAATTTACCTTGATTGTACCTTGACACCATTTCTTTATGCAAGGACATTTTGATGACCATGAACTCATTTTCAAGGTCGCAGGAGCTATGTATACTGTAAATTGCTTTAATCTTGCTGTACTGTAATTTTCAATTGTTTCGCTGATGGCACAAAACCATGAAAATAAAAGCACAGTGAAATAGAATTTGAACATTGTTTGAATAGGAATTATGTCCAAAGCAATGATATCAAAAATACTGCCAAAGGTCAAAAATACAAAAACCGTGAATATTTATACACGTTAAAATAAAGCAAGTTACAGGATGTAAATGTGAACCAGTTTGTCAATACATTGCTTTGAAGTGTTGTTCCTTTGCAAGACAAACAAGCAAGTAAGCGACTAAAAACGGCTGACATGACTATCCAGGCATGGTGATACTATAATGAAAGCTCCCTCTATGAAGAATTAGAATGTACCACTTTTCATAAATATAGGTAAAATATGTGGAGAAACAAGGGAATGGGGTAGAATGAGCAGGACTTATCTAGACTTGAAAACTCTGTCTGCAAAATTGGAAATATTGGCATAATTAACAAAGATTCTGTCATTCCCTGATAACAATCCATTTTAAAACATTTGAGCCATTTACACATTTCTCAAGCCAAATTCAAGGAATGTTGGTATTTGGCTAATTGGCAAATGATCAAAGCAGTTCCTGAATGAGTGTGCGTAACTTTACAATAATGGCTTCTCATAGATGCAGTACCAGCCATACAGACAGCGAGTCACGAAAACCTGAAGAGAGAAAACGCATGATGACAGTACAGGTTCTATTTATAAAACTTGTATACACACGACTGTTCTGATGTATCCATGTGTTTGCACTTGGAATTGCAAACAGAAGGGCTGAGTCATTTTTTCAGCGAAAGCTACCGTGTGGTTGGGTTATCGGGCCAGCGTGGCTGTCTGACGGGACCTCTTGGTACCCAAGATTCCTGAACTGGCTAAAGGACTGAATTTATTACATGTGAACTGCACAGCTGCAGTTGAATGGAAAAAAAAGTATTCATAAAATAGATGTAAATAGTGGCGCTGGTGTACTAAAACTTTTTCCGTACTACTGACTTTATTTTCCTGTATGTTCTGTTGTCAGAGAATCACACATACACTGATCACTGTCTTGAGAAACCACTCCAGCGAGAGACCATCTGCCTTTTAATATCATTTTTTGAGATATTTTGCAAAGTACTTTTCATGATACTTGTACCTTCTTTGAGAGACTACCTGTCTTGAGAGACTACAATGTGATCATCCGTAGGGGTGGTCTTTAAAGATAGGTTTCACTGTAGCCTCCTCATGAAACTTAGATCTTGCATTCAATTACCAAGATGCCTGCCCATTTATTTTTGCCTTGCAGGGACAGATGTAGACTTCGAAAATCTGTAGCCAAAATTGGAAATTCAGGCATAATTTACAAAATTCAGCCTCTGCCCTTTAGCATTATTCACGGTAAAGTATTTTAGGCATTTTCTCTTTTCTTTAGCCAAATTCAAGAAACACAAGCATTTGGCTAATTGGCTAATGGTCAGAGCAGTCCCTGCATTGCCTGCAAGTCATGCTCCAGCTGCCACAAGGACAACTGTGACATGAGCTCTCCAGCAAGCTCTGTAATAAAGACAGTGAAACCTGTCTTGAAAGACCACCCCTTGGGGATGACCACATGGTGGTCTTTCAAGCTCTGTAATAAAGACAGGTGGTCCTTCATAGGAGGTACAAATAAGATGAAAAGTACAAAGCAAAGTATCCCGAAAAAGTGGCCATTCAAGACAGGTTTTCTCTCTCATTGGAGTGGTCCAGGGACAAGTAAATGAAAGGAAACACGGTCAATGGCAAAGTAAAAAACTGGTTGGACTCTTTTTTTTTTTTTTTTTTCTTTGGTGCATGTAAAGACAATGACTGTTTATAAGTTCAGTGTATTTATAATCACAATATCTATTTTATGATACTGTTCACATCAGGTAGACTTTTTTTTCTTCTTTTTTTTGGATTTATTTATTTATTTTTTTATTTATCTATTTATTATTATTTTTTTTTTACTTTTTTAATTTAACAGCTCATGTATGAAGGGAGTACAAACTAGACTAGTTTTGTGCAGCTTGAGGTGGTGCCATTTATCATTCCTTGGTGCCCTCTGCCCACAACATGCAGTGGCACACTGTTGACTGATAAAAAATTTTCTTAACAGCAAAAAAAAAATGCAGATCATATCCCTGGCATCGGATACTTGATGGCAATTTTTATTGTCAAATTTGCATGCTAGTATATATATTAGGTTACTTTGGGTTAATAGAGACAGTACAGATCTGTGTCAGTACCCTTTGACATCAGCATTGGTATTAGGTTCTTTTGAATTAACTCTTTCAGTGCCAACTGTGACTCTCGTCAAATGGCTTTTTTAATAGCTAAAGTCAAGATCAGTTGGTTCAGGTGGGTTCTCAGTAGAGGGCTCTGCAGGCAGGAGGGCTAGGTCTGTGTATTCCCATTACTTCCCATTGTAATTTAAAGCTAAATAACTTGAAACCACTATATTTAGAAACATGAAATTTCTCATGGTAAATCTTGATGTGTAGTTTATATATTCATGTAAATAATTTTACCACTTTAGGTGCAAAACTATCCAACTTATTGAATAGTATTATAGTATAGAATCCAATGAGAATACACACCTTTAGCCTGCATAAATTTTGTGTGTTAGGTTTTCTGTTCATACGTATACACATTAAAATGCTAATTGTGATCTCTTCTATTGCGGTTCGGGCGCTAGATTCATGTTCCTTGTAAAAAGAACTTTCAGTCAAGTGCCAGCATGCCTACCATTACATAGAATATAATAGTCCAGGTCAACAAGTTTCCTTGGAGTATTGTGCCCTATGTATGCCGACGAAAGCTGTTGACTCAGTCCACAACTTGGCACTGAGAAAGTTAACAGAGAAAGTACAGATCTTTGTCACTTTCCTTTGACATCAACATTGGGAGGCTGTATCTTTACCCCTCAGTGCCAATCGTTCCAGATTCAAATTCCTCAGCAAAGATCTTTCATTCATGTACCAGCAAGCTTATACATTAATTTCTGTTGAATGATCCAAAAAGTAAGACAGAAATCTAGAATACCATTACCCAAAGGGATGGACATTGGACAAGTATTTGAGGGATACATGTACAAATAAATGAGCCTGTTATCATTTTGTGATATGCGAAGATTCAACAATACTGTCATCCTCTATATCTTTTAGTGAGGATAAGTTATGAACATTTTTTTCTTTTCCAGACTACACAGCGTATCATTGAGGACCACAAGCCGCTTGTGGAAGACCTCAACAACACGGGGCAGGAGTTAATGGAGATGTGTACTGATGAAGACGCCTCTGATCTCAAAGAAGATGTTGACAATGTCAACGCTAAATACGACGAAGTCAAGGCAGCCGTGAGGGAAAAACTCAATGGACTTGATGAGGCATACCGCAATGTTTCTTCTGAGGTAGGTTTCAACTCGAACATTTTTGGTGTGGTCATTAAAAATTGCAATATATGAAATTACTGGGATTGTCAATCCAAGGATTATGATCAGTTTTTTGGAAATAAAGAGTTAAAGCATGGTTGATCTTTTGATAGAATGTTGTGAAATACATGTAGAGGGCTAAAGGCTTGTCTAATCAGGCCCTAAGCCCAGTCCCATTGTACTACAGCCCTCTGTGTCAGACTTGCATATGATTTAATTCTTTTTTATATCGATTGTACCTCATAATGTAACTTAAAATGAAAAAGTCCTCAAACCATCACCAATTCACCACACATGTGCTTCAGCATAGGCTTTCATTCTGCAAACCATTATATAATTAACATATATCCTCTTAATGAGTTGGTGTGTGAAAACCAAAAAAATAATAAAAAGTGGGCAACCATCGAGACATTTTTATTAACTTTGGCTCTTATCATTGAAGAAGAAAGTACATGTACCTGTTTGTACCAGCAGATCCTTCTATTAAACAGCGCAAATTTATGTGTTGCTCTTGTAAAAACTAGCAACTTGGACATTAAATGTTTAAAAAATCTGTCATGTTCGTTAAACACACATTGAGCCCAAAGTAAGAAGGAATCCTCAGCTCAACAGCTTTCCTTGGCATGGTTTGGGATCCAACCCATGCCAAGGAAAGCTGTTGACTCAGTTTTGAGTAAATATACTTTATTACTACTGATGTTGGTAACACTCATGGTGTATATATCAATAAGACTATATGTACCATGGCGGATGATTGTTGCTGTTTTCTTGTGACTGGGTCAGAGATTTTGGTTGGAAATTATATCTCACATTTGTCATGAATGTTTTCTGTCTTCACAATAAAATGCGCTCTTTTACCAAGCTGTCCCTGGTGACTCATGTAAACAAACAAATCTGCGCTAATACTGCCTACAGAGGCCTACATGTATCGCTGTGGATATCAGGTACACAGCTGCTGTTAAATAAAGAAAAAGGAAAAAACCTCAGAACTACAAAAAGCCTTCGAAATTTAGCCAGGATTATCATGTCAGTATGCTAACTATCAACGTACCAGAATGAGGCTGGTGGGTGTGGAGGGATGGTATATTGGAATCGAGACTGATGACAGGATGTGTGTTCTCACTGATTGACCTACCACTCCCACTAACATGAGCAGAAGAGTTACACAACTGTTATGATGTGCATACATATTGTTGACTCCAGCAGAGTCTGCGGAGTGCATAATACAGTATGTCATTAGGAAGTGTGGCGGGGCAAACATTTTTATTTAATTTTCACCCAGCATGCATTTGTGAGAATATCAGAGATCTGTTCATGTTTCATTCCAGAAAGCACATAGTAGGGATGCCTCTCATTGTCTGTTACAAAGTAAACTGGCTAAATCTGTCTGGTGTCATGTTTGGGACAAGAATGTGAAAAATCAATTCAGGGATTGTTTTATGGGAAGGAAATGAGAAAGATGGCTGTGGATAATCACTGCCAGAGAGATCACAGATCTCTTCGTGAATCAGGAAGCAGATCTAGTGTGGTTTTGATACATTCTGCATGAGGTTTACAATATGGTCACATTTTTATCGCATTTGGCCGGGAAAAAAAAGCAAAACCTTACAAAAAAGATTTGTACTCACAGTGTTTCCCAGAAGAGTGAATTCAAAGTAAGCCAGGGTTTGCCTTCTCATTGGCTTTACTTTGCCATTATTATTGCCAATGATTTTCTGTTTTTTTCAAACCTACCAACACTAACTGGTGGTCAAATGTGGTCTGATGTAATGTTTTTTGGACTAACTTCAACAGCCATCGAAAATAATTTGGATGAAAATTGTTGATGAGACCTATCAAGATAAAACGTGCCAAGCCAGCAGCTTTCCTTGGTCTTAATGCAAGGGGGATAGGGTTAATAGAAAAAAAATAGCAGTAGTCTAGTGTTCGGCTTTCTTTCCCACCCTGATAGAAGACCAAGTCAACAGCTTTCCTTGGCAGGCTCTGGGCGCAATGCAACCAGAGCACGCCAAGGAAAGCATATAATTTGGAATGATTTCCCATGCAAGTTTCATAAAAAATTTTGAAAAATAATCCCCAAATTAGTAAATACAATTAGCGGACGACATTTAGATATTAGCGGGAAAAGGCGTCATTACGGTGGAATGAGTTAATTTTGTATACAGCGGAACGTTCTACCATTACACAGACCACACCACAAGTGCAAAGCCTGTCTGGTTTTGTGGTAAAAAATTGATAAGTTTTTATGATTTATTTCAGAGTTGGTAAAAACATTGAATATCTATTTATGAGGCAAAAAGAAAAAAGCGAGTTTCTCAGATACCATCCACATCAGATTGAGAGCAACCTAAGCCATTTATTTCTTCTCCAAATATATATATATATATATATATATATATATATATATATATATATATATATATATATATATATATATATATATGAAAATGCTGTGATATATTGTAATTATGATTTTTTTTAATTAAATAGGTTTTTTTTCTGAGAAATATTGATAACAAAATAAAATTTAAAAACAGCCTGATCTTAATAATTTTGTTCAAAATATACCTGAGAAACTCACAAATTATTGGGTTGCTTTAATCCATGCATTGTGACATTGTCAGGCAAGTTTACTCTCAGTCATCGCATAAATCATGACATTTTTGTTAGCCTCTTTGATCATGTGCCATTTTTGCTTGCATCTGTTGATGTAGGAAAACATAAATCCCATATATGTCCTTAATTGGTCGCCATGGTTACCTTTTCAGATTGGAGAGACTGTAGATGGACTCTTGGAGGAGCTGCACTACCTTAGTGACCAAGTGCAGCATGCAGACCCAATAGCTGCCAATGCTGAACAACTTAAGGAACAAATTGCTGAAATCAATGTAAGAATTTAATGTCTTAGGAGCATATGTAATGAAGAGTGCAATGTAATCAGAAGAATGTTGATTTTATTTTGGTCTAATATACATATTTAGAGGTATTTGTTTTAACCCTTAAAGTGCTTATCACTGCTATAGTTGCTTTCTAATTACCATTAAACATATAATGGTTAAAATGGTTAATTCCTCATGAAGATACCTTTTATTCAAATACCAGCAAGCCTTGTCTGAAGCAAAAAGTAGTCTTAGTCAATAGCTTTCCTCAGGACACTTTGCGCGAGGAAAGCTGTTGACTCAATCTTAAATCAGCACTTTAAGGGCTAAGTCATCCTATAAAATCCAAATTTCTTATTAGTTCTTCAATGTCTGTAATAAGAGGAGTACCCACCCTAAGTTCTCTTGTCTAAACTAAATTCATTGCATGCTGATCATGTGTGTCCCTATGTATTGAACTGGAAATAGATAAGAAGTCTACCTTCATATTCCTCATGTAAAATGTTTTGTTCACTCAAGCACTGTCATAATTAGGCAAAAGTTCATTGAATGAGATGAAACTATAGTTAAAGTACTGTATTCCTGCAGATAAAGGTCCTTGCTCTAATCAGGCCCCCTTTCCTTGGAATCCTAATAATCAAAAACAAGACCAAATATTCTACCTTTAACCCTTTTCAACTAAAACTAGCCAAAACTAGCTGGTGGTCAAATGTCATCTGCTTCATTGTTTTCAGCTAGTTTCAACAGTAATGAAAAACAATTTGTCTGAGAATTGTAGATGAGACCTATAAATTAACACATGCCCCAAATCAGCACCTTTCCATGGCGTGGCATGGGCAAGTAGTACCCAACCCATGGCAAGGAAAACTGTTGATTCAGTCTCAATTTAAGGGGGAGAGTTAATGATCTTTTTCACAATATTTACCCATAATATTCAAAGTTGGGTGTTAAATTGGAGACTTATTACTAGTACCTTGTAATTTTGCAAGAACCCCAGGTGCTCTCGGGGAGGAATGTCATACATCGACTTTATCAGATAAGCTTCCAGTTGTCAGCCCAGGGTGGACTGGGTCAACATCTCCCTGTGAGGCACTATCAGCATAAAACAGTCAGAGTGTCCCACTAAGCAATTCAATAACCACCCATGTCATTCTTGATTTTAAAAAAAGAGAAACGTATCACATTTACAACTCTGGAGTGATTCTGGCAAGTCTAATGGGAAACAGTTCCATGTGAATATAGTGTGAGCATTCTGAAAGTATATACATGGAAGTTCTTCCCCCGTTGGGATGCAATTAAATTGTAAGTTAAAATGGCTTTTGTTTTGTTACACTTTTATTGCTCAGTAATCAAATATTTTGTGTTTTAATTTTCTCGATGCAGACTATCGTAGGAGACCTAGAACGAAGACAGGTTGCCATTGACAGTGCCAAGGAAACCGTTCAAGGAATGCTGGAACAACAGAACACAGAGAATGCAGAGGAGTGTAAGTTTTAATTCTGTGGAAGCCCTGCAAGGACATTATTCATACATGACCAATCAGATCAACCCTTGCATGGTCCCATGATCCTCATGTAAATGCATCTCATTATTTATGGTTGTGAGAACCAATCAGAATCTGTTATGAGAATCCACAAGGAGAGTTTGACCTGCTTTATGGACACAGGCCATTTTTGCCGGTGGAATATAAACTAATCATATAAGCTTACTTATAAATGTACTAACTGCAGGTTAAAGTGATTTTGGTATATGTAGTTGATGCAAAAAGGTGAGCTCATAAAAACTAGGAAACAAACTATGTTGTCAACTGTGTGGAAAGAACATATTTTTAGCCTAAAGTAAACAGGAGGGTAATTCCAGGACATTCCCTATTGAGGTCACTTCACCCTTTGTGGGGTAAATTATGTTTTATACCATTACTATCCAGTAAAATTTTGCAGTGAAATAAGTGGGAAACGCCCAACTTGTTCCATAAATAGTTGTGCATAAATAATAATGTAATCTGGTGCAAAAACACAAATGCAGCTCATCGTGATGTTGGGATGAGATATTGGTTCCAAACATGGAGACCAACAGTGACTTGTAAGAATGCTCGTGCTGTTCCATATCTATACGTGGTGTGTCTCTCGTATGTCTGCCAGGTGATGATCTCAGGTCTAAGATGGGCGAGCTGGAGAATCTACAGCTCAGCATCCTTGACCAGACTCAAGATCGAGCCCGCAAGTTAGATGAGGCGGTAGTGGTGGCTGACAAGTTCGCACAGGACTACCAGGAAGTTATACGAGCCCTCCGTGATATTCAAGACAATTTGGTATCCCAGGATTCCCCAGGGGTAGATCCAGCAACTATTAGGGAACAGCAGAGAGAACTACAAGTAGGTGAAAATGACGGTGTCATGTTTGAAATTAAATATTTAATAATGTAAAAATGTGAAGTAACATGCAATAATAGTGTGTTTTCTCAACAAAGATGTTTGCATTATGACTTTGTGTAGAAAAAAAAACGATATAATTTTATCATATTTATACGTTGTCTTCACTTGTTCTTTATTTGTTCCTGTGTCTGGTTTCATCACTGTCTGCCTTTTTCTTTCAGTGAGACATTACATGCAGGGTAACACTTGTATATTTAACCTTTTTTTATTCAAACGAGTATATTCCCCTCATGGAATCTTAAGCTGAACGTTCATCATTCATCTCTTTTTTTTTTTTTTTTTTTTCATGACTGGAAAATTCAGCATGAAGTCTTTTTCCCAGAGAACTAAAGTAAAAATAGCCATAACTAACCTATAATTACATCATGGTATGGTCTGTCTTGCAGGCAATTGAAGAAGACCTTCAGCATTGTCGCATTCCATTGGAAGAATGTCAGAAGACGGCGGGCATGCTGGCCACCATCTGTGGCACACCCGGCAAAATGGAGCTACAGAAACACATGGAGGACGTGGACACGGCACTCGAAGAGATTGAAGACGGCGTCAAAGAAAGGCAGGAAGAACTGGCATCAGCCCTTGACAAGGCTGAGCAGTATGAGCGAACACTACAGGTATATACAATGTACAGCCATCAACAAACATAATGAAACACAAATGTCCAAGTTTGTAGGTCCAAAGTATATTAATGTTACTTGATTATGTATTTCTGGTGCTCAAAAACAAACAAAGCAAAAAAAAAAAACCACAGAAATATTTGCAATATGTGTTAAAAATTTTCAGGTAACCTGAATGTATTAGCAAAATATTTTTGGTATGAAGGATAAGGTTTTAATTGTAATCTTTCATTTGATTGTCAATCATTGGTTTCAAGGAGTAGACAAACCAATGAGAGGCCATGGTGCATTTAATAAAATACTGACTCCTCCCACTTTCAAAATGGTGTTGTTTTGAAACTTATTTCTCTTATATAACTTCAATTTCGGTATATTTGCCAGTTTTAGACATAGGAGAAAGAAAATCCAAAATGGATGGCCCAATGGGGATAACATTGGGACCACTCGTTGTTGGATTTTCATGTTTTTGCTTTGCACAACCTCATGAAAATATGAAAATCCAATAACTCATGATCCCAACGTTATCCCCAATGGGCCACCCATACTGGATTTTCTATAGGTTTTGTTTAAACTGTTGAGGATTTTTTTTTTTTTAAATGATTTATGATTTACTGAATTTAATTACAATTACACATGTACCTGAATTGTTTAGATGGCACACAATTCTATAAATTTCACAGCCATGGATATTTTTATTACATCTGCGTTCTTTAACTGTGGATATGTCTCTAACCTGGTCAGTGACGGAGTCATGTTTGTATGGTAACAATGCCTCTGTATGTGCAGGCCGTCATGTCCTGGCTGCCCAGAGCAGAAGAGAAGCTCAAGTCTATGAGTCCTATCGCTGCAGAGGCCCGAGCTGTTCGTATACAGATTGAAGAACTCAAGGTATAACCAAAACTTGAAATTTTTGGAAAAAAAGGGAAGGATATATATATATATATATATATATATATATATATATATATATATATATATATATATATATACAATCGTCCCTGTCATGAGAGACCACCTCATGAGCAGATACAAAAGTGGTCTTTCATAAGAGGTACAATAACATGTCAGAGGTAGCACAGTGTCTTGATTTTGTGACCCTCAAAATATATGCAGTCTCTCATTTAAGGGGTCCCTCAAGAAAGGTACCACTGGACTAAAGGAGTTAATGTGTAATCTCTGATTGAATCAGAAAGTAATGAGACTCATTTTGGTGATGTATCTAGTGAGTTTAAATATAACTATTTTTATTTCAAAAACAAGTAGAGAATTTGCCAGGGTCAGTATGCATGAAGTTACATAATTTCGCTGTAGGATTTTGCAGCTTACCAAAGGCTTTGTATTAGAATAAAGTTTACTCCATGCAACAGTGCCATTAGACAGACGTAATTTAAATGTGCTAGTTAACATGTTTAATTATTAAAATGACCATCAGTTGTAATTAGTTGGTCTGTACTGTTGAAGTACCTATCTTTGACTATGATCAAAAGTTGGATCATTTTTTGAATGGTAAATTAAGTGCTTGATATGCAAATCTTACAACCAATTATAATCAATATAAATTTTCAAAGTTTGCCCTTCAATATTTCAAAGTTTTTTTCACCTTGTGTTCTGATTGATATTCTTGATAACTATGGTTTATAATTAATGGGAATGCCAAGGCCATGATTTATTAAATCAGCTGCAATAGATTCTTAAAATGGCATGATAATTGCATTGGATTGCACGTGCATTGGATTGCACGTGTTGCAGAAGAGAGGTCTGAAATTATCAATTATATTTGATAATCAGTTGATTGTGATCAGCAACTTGTAGGTTATACAATTTCAGGCAATTTTGATCACTGAGCAAGTCCATATAATGAATGTACATATTAATATATTTTGCTGTTATTCTGTGTAGGTATTTAAGGTGCAGGTTCATCCACAGCAGATAGACATTCAGAATCTCAATCAGTACGCCAGTGAACTCAAGAATGCCTCACCAGTTACAGCTGAAAGCCTG
>CAXHWN010000197.1:0-13000 GCA_964020975.1 Hermodice carunculata | reverse complement strand
ATGCCCAAACACAGAGGTCTTAGCAATGCTGGTCAAGAGGTAACATTACATAACTAATGCATATATCTAAAGATGTGATGTGTCTTGAAAGTAGGGCTGGGATGACACACTTTTCTCATAATTTGATACAAATCTTGACACATTTCTCAATATGATACACTATACATGTATCACAATCCAGTTCACTTGTCTGTTTGACTGAGATCACAATACATGTACAGATACTGTGTCACATGCCATGAGAACTAAGGACACGATCAGGGTAACCCATGTACTGAGTAAGTCAAACCCCTATGGAAGAACACTAACATGTGCAACATCAAGATCCATCATAAAAAAATCGAAAACTTCCTGGAGCATGACCACTTGCACAAAATATGTAGACACTTATCAAAGGTACATCCCTACCAAGTTTGAAACAAACCTGGCCAAAATTATCAAAGTTAACACAATTACAAGAAATTACCAAAAACTTTCCCATTAAAACTGTTTTAAGCTCCCCCCCCCCCCCCGAAAAAAAATCATAAAAAAATCCAATAAGAGAGCTGTGTGAACAGCCCATGCTCAGCTGACCTAGATATTCATCACACTTGTGGCTCTGTGAACTTGGGATACAATCAAGGTCACCCATGTACTCAGTAAGTCTGACCTTTATAGAAGAACACTAACATGTGCAACACCAAGGTCCCAGTTCACGTAGTTCTCAAGTTACAGTGCAGAGTAAAATTCATGTATGTTGCACTGTGACCCCAGAAATGAGGTCAAGGTCACTCATGAACTGTCTAAGCATGACCTTCATAGAGAAACATTAACATGTGCAACATCATGGTCCTAACCCAAAACAGATCTCAAGTTATCAAGTCAATAAGAACAGTAAATTTCAGGCCAGTTGTCCTGTGACCTTGGGAATGAGGTCAGGCTCCGAACATCACTAGAACAGGACCATTTGCACAAAACAGTTAGACACTTATAAAAGGTACATCCCTACCACGTTTGGTACAAATCTGACCAAAATTTTTTAAGTTGTAACCATTACAAGAAATTCCCATGTTAAACTTTCCTATTAAAAATTTTCAAAGATTTTTGACAAAAATCATAAAAAATAAAAAAATCACTGGAGCATGACCATTTCAACAAACTTGGTATAGACCCACTCAAGATACATTGTCACCAAGTTTGAAATGAATCTGACATACAGTTTCTTCAGCAAAGTCCAAAATATGAATTACCATTAGAATGTCCATTGACTTGCATAATAAGCAATAGAAGAGGTGCATTTACCAATGAGTACCCGAATAGGAAAATATCATTAAAAATCAGGAATCCACAGCAGTGCTACCTAGTGGACATCTTTGCTTGACCCTTTCACAAGGAACATATCCACAAAGTTTCAACTTAATCTGAGCAACAGATCTGAAGAAGTCACAAGTAACTAAAACACACAAAAATTCATAAAATTTTTGAAAAAATTGCAGCACCACCTGGTGAACAAATTAAGAACTAGGAGTCCTTGGGAGTGTCCCTGTACGATATCAAAGCAATTGGGTGAGCAGTTTGGGAGAAGATTTTTTAAAATTTGTCTTAAAAAAGAACAAAAAATTCATTAAAGATCCAAAAATCAATGGAGCGTGACCATTTGAACAAACCTGGTAGAAACCTATCCAAAGTACATTGCCACCATGGTGGGTCATCATGATGGCCATGCTGTGTAGACACAACACATCAAAGAAGGGATTTTACTCTCTCATGTGCTTAGATCTTCAAAAAAGTGGAGTAGCTTACTTTGTTTCAAAATTTGAGTAGAAGGTGAGGAATTTGTTGCTGTAAATCATGTTAATGTCATAAGAAAACAAGACCAACCAATAAAAGCCTGAGGTGTTTACACGTACGCACGCTGGACTGTTTATCCCTCGCTCTACTTACAAAGTGTCAAAATTTTTTGCCATTTATCTTTGCAAACCGAGTGACCACAAAAAAGCCATGAGTCCTAGTCAGCCGTAGGCCACTGTGTTATACTCCTTACTTCCACTCCTGGCTTTTGATGGTGTTACACTGTTAGTGCAATTGATGGTGTTAACAGTTTAAGGAATGTACACTATGTCTATGGATGATGCTTTACCAATCTCACTTTTTTTCTTTCTTTCTTTCTTTTTTTTAATCGCTATTTTTGGGAAAAATTAATCACCACACTCAAAATTTAGTACCCAAATCTGGTGTCAAGTCACATTTGGCGATTTTGGCAACCGATGACGCAAACCTAAGAAACTTTCTTCACCGCAAAGACGGTGGAAGCATGGTTTCCCTCATACTCACTGCCTCACCAGGCCCCTTCCCTCGGCCTCGCAGTCCCACTGCACTGAGCATAACACAACAGATTAACTCATTCATCTTGTTTGCTTCTTGAAACAGACTATCCGAAGCGGCCATAACCTATCTAGATGCTGAAAATTATAATCGAAAAAAAACTGAAAAACTAGTGACGAATGTTCCAAAATCAATCAGTCTTCCCCGCCATCATGTGTCATGATGAACAAACGTAGCATTGTTGCCATGAAGTATTCTAAATTGCAACATTTGTACACTAATTCAGCTTTTATTAAACAAAATTTCCGCTCCATACTTTGTATCACAGCCTCGTAATTAAAATCCACTTATTGTTGTCTTCAGTTCACTATTTTCCTTCATGCTACCAGTAATGCGTCTAAATGTAAACACTTGTCAACACGTGCGAGTCCAGTTTTTCCTTCTTTTAATGGTTGACCTTGACCATGTTGACATATGATAGCCTTATGGCGACCGCTGTCACAGGAATACAGCTCTGTTTCGTACAGAATGGCTCCTCAGGATGCACCTCAAACTTTATACTTTTTACAGTGACTTGAATATTTTGTCCGTTTTTTTTTTTTTTTTTTTTTTTTAAATTAAGGATAGTTATACAGAACATTGACACTAGTTTCTAGCTCTGTCTGGTTGACTATAAACCTCCCCACATGGCACAAAATTTACTTAAACCATCCACACAAACTAGTGCAACTATATCATTTCTGTAGCAGTCCTTTCCAAAACTCTCATGACTCTTGATATAACCCTTCATCAGCAAAATGATGCTTTTTTAAAAAAAGACACGACACAACTTACATAAAACATGCCGAATGAACATTTTATTGGATCTTCTCACATGGTGTAGACTTAAAATTGTATCATTTCACACATAATCCCATGTACTGTGGTGTATAGGTTATGTAACATGTAAACAAACAGGCTGGATTTCCGCCATATAAATATGCAGGGACCTCTGCATAAAAAGTTAAACATAACAAAAGGAAGCTGGTTTTCACTAAGAACCTGGTCCATTGTAAGGTGCAGCTCTACTGAGAATTTGCTATAGCTTTTGTGAACACTTTTTGAGATATCACGGTAACGTCAATGAGATGGGCCGACAGACGATGCAGGGGACGTCAATACCCTCCCGTACTTTATGTGTTGATGGGAATAAATTAACAAATGAATGAAGGAAGGAAGGAAGGAAAAAACAAACAAACAACAAACCAACAAACAAACAAATAAATAGATAAATAAATCAACTTCAGAATTCCAGGATAAATAGTTCCAAAGAGTAGTCTACATTGTACAGTGGTACATATAATACCACTCCTATCGCCAGACAAATGTGGCCACATAATGCAGGTGGTTCTTAATTACTGGTAAATTACAATGAAATGAGAATCCTGTGTTTTCAAATTGCAGTTTTAAAAACCGATGTGGTCTCTCACCAGAGGTGTCTTCAGAGCAGGTACCACTGCACTGCATGGTACTTGAAACAAAAAATACTTAATGAAGCAGAATCTGATACACATGGGTATCAACAAGAGGGCTGTGTGAACAGCCCGTGCTCAGCTGATCTTGACATTCATCACACTTGCAGCTCTATGAACTTGGGAAAGGATCAAGGACACCATGTTCTGAGTAAGTCTGACCTTTATAGAAGAACACTTACATGTGCAACATCAAAGTTCAAGTAGTTCTCAAGTTATAATGAAGAGTAAAATTCATGAACACATGTATGTTGCACTGTGACCCCACAAATGAGGTCAAGGTCATTCATGTACTGTCTCAGCATGACCTTCATACACAATAATTAACATGTGTAGCTAACTCAAAACAGATCTCAAGTTATCAAGTAAACAGTAAATTTCGTGTCAATTGTCCTGTGAATTAGCATTAGAATGCCCATTGACTTACATAGTAATCAATAGGAAAGCTGCATCGAACGATAAGTACCCGAATTGAAAATCCTTAAAAATCAAGAATCCAAAGCAGTGCCACCTAGTGAACAACTGTTTGACCCGTCCACAAGAACATATCCATCACATTTCAGCTTAATCTGAGGGACGGTTCTGAGAACAAATGCAAAAAAGCAAAACCATACAAAAAAATGCATAAAAATATTGCAGCGCCACCTAGTGAACAAATTGAGAACTCGGTGTCCCTGGGAGTGTCTATGTACGATATCAAAGCAATTGGGTGAGCGGTTTCAGAGGAGAAGAATTTTTAAGGTTTGCCCCCAAAAAGAACAAAAAAAATTCATAAAAAATCCAAAACTCAATAGAGCGTGACCATTTGAACACACTTGGTAGAGATCCACCCAAGGCACATCCCCACCAAGTTTGAAGTAAATCTGGTTAATATTATTAAAGTTATGACCATCACAAGAAATTCCCATGTTAAACTTTCCTATTAAAACTTTTGTAGAAATTTTTGAAAAAAAAAATCATAAAAAAATCCAAATTCATTGGAACATGACCACTGGAACAAACCTGGTAGACACCCACCCAAGGTACATTGCCACCAAGTTTGAAGTAAATCTGGATGATGGTTTTGGAGAAGAAGTCGAAAATGTAAATTAGCATTAGAACGCCCATAGACTTACATGGTAATCAATAGGAAAGCTGCATTGACCGACAAGTAACAGAATTGAAAAAATCGCTAAAAATCAGGATTCCGCAGCATTCTCACATAGTGAACAACTTTGTTTGACCCTTCTACAAGGAACATATCCACCATGTTTCAGCTTAATCTGAGTGACGGATCTGGAGAAGAAGTCGAAAATAGCTATAACACACAAAAATTCATAAAAAATTAGAAAAAATTGCAGCGCCACCTGGTGAACAAATTAAGAACTAGGCATCCCAGGGAGTGTTCCTGTGTGATTTCAAAGCAATTGGGTGAGCGGTTTCGGAGAAAAAGATTTTTTAAGATTTACCCAAAACAGAACAAAAAAAATCATTAAAAATCCAAAAATCACTGGACCATGACCATTTGAACAAGCTTGGTATAGACCCACCCAAGGCACATCTCCACCAAGTTTGAAGTAAATCTGGCTGACGGTTTTTGAGAAGAAGTCGAAAATGTGAATTGTGGACGACCGACGGATGGACGGACGGACGACGGACGGACGACGGACGACAGACCCTGAAAAAACCTCAGCTGACTGACAAGTCAGCTGAGGTAAAAATTCATCAAAAATCCAAAAATCACTGGACCGTGACCATTTGAACAAACTTGGTAGAGACCCACCCAAGGCACATCTCCACCAAGTTTGAAGTGAATCTGGCTCACAGTTTTTGAGAAGAAGTCGAAAATGTGAATTAATTGTGGACGACGGATGGACGGACGATGGACCCTCAAAACACCTCAGCTGACTAACAAGTCAGCTGAGGTAAAAAGCTCATCTTCCAGGTAAAATCCACCTACACCATAAAAGTTTCAGAAGCCTACATCCACAGATGAGCTCCAGGAGACTGGCCGCATTATTCATGTTGGCCTCGTGGGGACCTGCAGTTCAGCCTCTCGCACACAAGTACACAATGTTGGGCTATTTTGGGCTGCACCACATGGTTACTGGCACCCGTTGCTGGGGGCAAGGATAGGTTGCTTGGAGACTGCTTGGGCAGCCTGTAGGAGTAATGTTAGATGTGGCCCACACCATTATCACACAGTCCTCCATGTGGGGAACAGTCTGTCCTGGCATTTGACCCCTCACACAGTGGACACTGCATGCTTACAGTATCTGAGCCACTGACTTGGCATGGAAGCCTGTCAAGTGGAAAAACTCACATGCCAGCATGCTACGAGTACATCATGTACACAAGGCACACCTGACACACCAGTATGCACTCGGGATAGGGGACAATATATAAAAGGGCCCAACACTGCTGCACGGATGATGGACCATCCTAAAAGCTCAGCTTGACTGTGGTCAGAGGAGCCAACTAGAGGATCAGGACTGATCCTGTGCTCAGGTGAATCATAAGTTGACCGTTTGAACAAACTTGGTGGAAACCCACTAGAGTAACATTGCCACTAAGTATGATGTAAATCTGGCTGACGGTTTCATCGGAGAAGTTCAAAATGTGAATCTGTATCAGAGGCCAATTGATTTACATAGTAAACAATCAGAATATATGCATTTATCAACAAGTACCCAAAATGCACCCAAAGTACACTGCCACCAAGTTTGAAGTTAATCTGAATGACGGTTTTGGAGAAGAAGTCGAAAATGTGAATTAGCATTAGAATGCTCATTCACTTCCATAGTAATCAACAGGAAAGCTGCATTGACCGGTAAGTACCCGAATTGAAAAAGTCGTTAAAAATCAGGAATCTGCAGCATTCCCACATAGTGTTCAACTTTGTTTGACCCTTCTACAAGGAACATATCCACCATGTTTCAGCTTAACCTGAGTTCTGTGTCAAAAATAGCTATAACACACAAAAAATTCATAAAAAATTAGAAAATTGCAGCCCCACCTGGTGAACAAATTAAGAACTAGGAGTCCCAGGGAGTGTTCCTGTGTCATATCAAAGCAATTGGGTAAGCAGTTTCAGAGTAGAAGAGTTTTTTAAGATTTACCCAAAAAAGAAAAGAAAAAAATCATTAAAAATCCAAAAATCACTGGACCGTGACCATTTGAATAAATTTGGTAGAGACCCACCCAAGGCACATTTCCACCAAGTTTGAAGCAGATCTAGCCTGTGGTTTTGGAGAAGAAGTCGAAAATGTAAATTGTTTACGACGGTAGACAGACTACGGCTGTCGACGGATTTTGAGACTATGGTATCAGCTCAGGCGATATGATCACCTGAGCTAAAAATGTGAATTGTGGATGGACTGCAAATGAACAGACAGATGGATGATGCTTGACTGACCATACTATAAGCTCTGCTGACTGAAGGGCGGCTGTGCTAAAACTAGGCTGAAACTGTCAAATGCTATTTTACATTCCACACAGCCAGTATAAGTAGTTAATGGTTTTAGGTTGATACAAAATGTATTCAAGAAAATTTAAATTCAAGTCATTGGAATAATTTTAAACAAAACCTGCAATTTTAATTAAT
This sequence comes from Hermodice carunculata, assembly GCA_964020975.1. Classification (NCBI taxonomy): domain Eukaryota; kingdom Metazoa; phylum Annelida; class Polychaeta; order Eunicida; family Amphinomidae; genus Hermodice; species Hermodice carunculata. The sequence goes on along the minus strand of CAXHWN010000197.1, from coordinate 5,602 downwards.
TTTAAAACACTACAATTGAGCTAGTACATCATGTAAACTTGTCCTACCAGGTTTCCTTGATGAAAATGCCATCACACGGAGATGCATTACACAAGTCGGTACTACAGTAACATATCTGGCCGTCGACTTCTGTGGGTGATTCACTCAGAACTGACAGTGCAACGCCAATCATCTTTTTTACAACACCATTCTTGGGCACACTTCCGTCTCTCTGGAATCTGTCTGCCTCCACACATCCACGCGTCTGAACTGCCACCTTGACTGGTAAGACTGTAAAGTGCATTTTAGACCAAATAAGACCAGTCAATACTTTCTCAGGCAAGCCCTGCATGATGACTTTCATTGCACATAAAAAACTCTTTACTATTCCTGCATTTTTTGCAATAATCAGGTTTTATACATTACAGTACATGTATGTCAGGACAGCAGTTCACAAGGTTTTGAATAGTCCTGCCCATGTAATACATATATTTATTGTTATATGCCTTAATGTACATGTATGCTTTGGACCTTTGAGTCAATAAACTACAACTACTACTACTGCTATGTCAGGACAGTAGTTAGGTTTTGAATAGTCCTGTGCATGTTTGTTAGCACAGTAACTTAATTAAGAGTATCATATTTTGGTACTGGGCAAACAGTGGGCTACGTGGAAAAACTATCCCACAATCCTTTGTGTGGTGTCGTGACTTTCTGGAGGGAACTACAGTTTTATTGCAGCCATTTTGGCAACATGTTTGAATTGTGGCTTTCTATAGTGAATTGCCAAAATTCACTGATCAATGCTGAACAAACCATGCCAGGCAAGATGAACAGACATGGTACTGTGCAGAGAACACTTTGGAGTGGAAATTTTCTACAGATATGATTCCAGGGTGGAATAGAAGACACAGTTGAGTTCAATTTCAGTTATATTCATGCACACATTAGTTTTCAAACTGTAGTTGAATGGAAGGCTATTCATGAAGCTCAATGTATTATTGTTTCTATAGAAAAGCTATGGAATAGACTAGAAAAGTGCAAGTACTCCATAGTTCTAAATTTCCTTGGGCATGCATTCAGTACACATATTCTCCATGTATAAGCTTACATGGAGGTACATTTTACAGATGCATGGCATTCATTCATTCACCTACATCTGTAGCCCATTTATTGCCCACTTTCGTGGGCGAACAGTGGGTAACCCACCATTCGCCCATTATCTTATTTACATACTAAAATCCTACAACCGTAGCCCATGTGTTGCCCATTTTACTGGGCGAACAGTGGGTTACTCACTGTTGGCCCACTACCTCATTTGCATGGTGAAATACCCATTTCTGCCCATGGTTCACCCATGGGCAACCCAGCTGGGTCGCCCATGGGCTACCCACTTCTTCTTTTTTTGTATGGGTAGGCTTTGAATAGTGCTGTACATGTACGTCAGGACAGTAGTTACCCATACCCAAAAAATAGCCCTGCCGCGATATATTGCAGCAGTACTGCAGCAACATGTTGCCGCAGTACTGCCGCAGTAACTTTATTATCATGCAAATGAGCTTTGCTGCGATAATCGAAGCTAGTGGCAATACTGCCAAAACTAGCTCTGCAGCGATATATTGCCGCAGTACTGGTGCAGTAACATTTTTATCATGCAAATGAGTTCTGCCGCGATACTCACAGGTAGCCGCAATATAAAGTATTGCTGCAATACTTAAATAATGAACATGCATGGTGCGATACTGCACCCAGCCTAATATGACCCAGCCCCTGTATTGCGGCAGTATTGCCGCAACATGTTGAGAAAATAGTTTGAATTCTATGCTTTGGCAGTTGGTCCAAATTTGAATTGGGGCACACATTTTGACTGCATGTCTTTGAGCAGCACATACAGTAAGAAATCATACTGACATGCTGCATTTTTAAACATATAAATTATAACTTAACACTGATCAAAGAGAAAAAAGCAATATGATATGGTTGATACAATTTAAATGACAGTACTCTATACATACATGTACATCATATATATATATATATATATATATATATATATATATATATATATATATATATATATATATATATATATATACATATATATATACATACATACATACATACATACATACATACATACATACATACATACATACATATATATATATATGCTTAAGTGTACGGTTTTTCAGAATATTCAGTTTAGGTTGAACTATACTGCAGCAGTTGGCTTTTTCTGCACAAATTTATGTCACAAATGTTAATCTCGAATACACCAGCTATGTTTCCCACATAATTACAAATGTTGAAATCAACAACAACAGGAAAAAACTTATCTTCTCTGTACAGACATGTACCTTCACACACTGCATCATGCATGGCACCCATCTTGCAGGAAGTGATTAGAGCTATGGCTTTCTTAGATTGCTGCAGCATTCTGCGATATATCGCTGCTAGCTGCAACAAGTGTCGCTGCTTCTTGCAGTATTGCAGCAATACTGCTGCAATAATTTCACTGAGGATAAGAAATAGTGCAGCATGCTGCGATATGTTCTCGCAGCACATTTTGTGTTGCGGCAGCGTTGCAGCAAGCCTGCAGCAGTATTGCTGCAACAATTTCATTTTTATATGGGTAAGTTTTGAATAGTCCTGTGCATGTTTGTTAGCACAGTAGTTAGGCTTTGAACAGTCCTGAACATGTATGTGAGGACAGTACTTAGGTTTAGAGTAGTCCTGTGCTTGTTTGTTAACACATGAGTTTGATTTTGACTTGTCCTATACATGTATGTCAGAACAGTAGTTAGGTTATGAACAGTGCTGTACATGATTGTGAGGACAGGAGTCAGGTTTAGAATAGTTCTAGTCCTGTACAGACCCCCTTTAGGCACCTCCCCTACAAACAACCCCCTTAGGAGCATCCTGTACAGACAACCCCTAGGAGCATCTTGTACAAACAACCCCTCGATCAGGAGTATCCTGTACAGACAACCCCTCTATCAGGAGCATCCTTACAGACAACCCCTAGGAGCATCTTGTACAGACCAACTCTCCTAACACTGGCCATCTTTTTATCACTGCCATTTCATAAAAATGAAGTTTACATACATGTACTTCTCAGACTTTACCTGTATTTTAAGAGTAGCTGCAACAGAGATCAATTTTTGCTGGCAGTATGGGTGGGCTTAATTACCAGGTACTACTAGGAGATCGCTTTGGTGACAGTAGGCGTGGTCTTAATGACCAGGTACTACTAGGAGATCACTCTGCTGACAGTAGGTATGGTCTTAATTAACAGGTTCCACTAGGAGATCACTTTGCTGACAGTGGGCATGGTCTTAATTAACAGGTTCTACTAGGAGATCACTTTGCTGACAGTAGGCATGGTCTTAATTACCAGGTGCAACTAGGAGATCAGTTTCCTGACAGTAGGCATGGTCTTAATTAACATGTTCTACTAGGTGATCACTTTGCTGACAGTAGGCATGGTCTTAATTAACAGGTACTACTAGGAGATCACTTTTCTGACAGTAGGCATGGTCCTAATAACCAGATACTACTAGGAGATCACTTTGCTGACAGTAAGTGTGGTCTTAATTAACAGGTACTACTAGATCACTTTCCTGACAGTAGGCGTGGTCTTAATTACCAGGTACTACTAGAACACTTTGCTGACAGTAGGCGTGGTCTTAATCAACAGGTACTACTAGGAGATCACTTTGCTGACGGTAGGCGTGGTCTTAATAACCAGGTACTACTAGGAGATCACTTTGCTGACAGTAGGCATGGTCTTAATTACCAGGTACTACTAGATCACTTTCCTGACAGTAGGCGTGGTCTTAATTACCAGGTACTACTAGGAGATCACTTTCCTGACAGTAGGCATGGTCTTAATTAACAGGTACTACTAGGAGATCACTTTGCTGACAGTAGGCGTGGTCTTAATTACGCGGTACTACTAGGAGATCACTTTGCTAACAGTAGGCGTGGTCTTAATTACCAGGTACTACTAGGAGATCACTTTGCTGACAGTAGGCATGGTTTTAATTAACAGGTTGTACTAGGAGACCAGTTTTTGAGATGCTTCTACACTACAAGTTTCATAGCAGTAGCTTGATTTGTTCCAAAGCTCTTGTGTAAATTTGCAAGGGTGACAGATGCAAGCACAAATGCACAGACATGATGATGACAATACCTCTCTCAGCCAATAGGACTGAGGGGCTACAAATTCATAAACGAGACATAGCTTCAACGCAAAGCGTTGACTGAAGGGTCCACCCTAACGAGTATGTAATTAGGCTGCCATTTGCTCAAATAAAGTCATGGCCACCAAAATCTTATCAGGGCATTCTGTAGATATCTTTTTTTTTTTCTTCTTTAGAGGGAGGATCTGTACTGGTTGCATTGCCAAGGGTTCTGATATTGCAATTACGCCACACCTGACTTTTTGCTTTGTTAAGTGAAGTGCACATATGAGCGTACACCTGGACGTAAGTTGCGTGTACATTACACCCACTATATAAAGCATGCACGCACAGCCGTTAAACTAGCCTCTGATGAGCCAGACTACTGGCGAAACCGGTCAGGCTTTTTGAGTCAGTGGTTGGAGGGTTTTGAGTCATTTTTGGCCTTGCCCTGCCGATTGCTCATTCTGTAGATATTGCAGTAACAAGAATGTGCACATCCGGACAGACAGACATTCAGATGGACAACCTGAAAACATAGAGGGTACCCCCATGGGGCAGACCCTTACAAAAAGAAAAAGTATTGCACCATCTGTTCCACAATTTGGTGAAGGACTGCCTGTGGGACATCCATTTTCAAAATCAAAATATTCCAGACAAAAGATTTTGACAAGTTGACAATGTAAAGATTAAAGGACAGGTGGTTAGACTGACTGACAGATGACGGATGCAAATGGATTTCACAAGTCAGCAGGGCTAACAATTAGCTATTGACTGTTTTCTTTCAAGTTCATAAATATATGTTATACCTGCAAACAATGCAACAAATCTAGCATCCCCATCTGTGTTGTGCAAGATCATAGCATGGTACCACATCCAAATGATTGTATGTATCAATATAATGGTTAGGGCACCCGGTTTTTTTTAAACATGTTCTTTTGTGGACAGTTACACAAATACAACATATTGTACTTGTAACTGCTGCCTGTCCCATGCAGTCATAGAATCACACCTGCATCTCAATCATCAGGAGTCTTTTGTGTGTATTAATAAGGGATTGAATTATCAATCTGGTTTTATTGACCTGTATTAATTTATTCCTGATAGTTATTAAAGACCTGAACGTCACTGTCTCCTCTGGGCCTGGCACCGACAACATTGATGTTACAGATGTAAATTACGAAATGCCATGCACCAGGCTGCCACTACTTACACAGCAGCAGTTTAAATGTGGCACTTCCTTCCGCATATCCGCATTTGTATGTTGTCATCTGGTCATCAGAATCAGGACACTGAATCGTCTCGTAAGAGCTCCCTCTTCTACAGCCAGGACTTGAGTTGAATTTATCCAGGCCTAGCTTGCTGATAATGCTTCCATGCCCAGAGTCGATTTCGAGATTGCTACACTGTTTGCACTCCAAGCTCTGCACTGTAAAATAAAA
>CAXHWN010000196.1:0-13000 GCA_964020975.1 Hermodice carunculata | reverse complement strand
TCTGAATCAATCCTCAATCCACATATTAAGTCATTTATCTATGTAGTTCATAAATTGTATTCAATTTTTGGCAAAGAAAATGTTGGTGTACATCAGCTACCTCATTAAGCTGTAAAGGCACGGTTAACAGTCTGCTTTATTTTTCAGCCACTTTATCGTTGACATCTACCTGTAGTGCAGATAACTATATTTGTAAAACAGGTTGATTAGAGCATTGCGTTTATCCTTTTCTTTCGAATTTTGTTACCAGTGTTATTATTTCAGTCTCATTACGTAAACTAACTATGGTCTTAAGCACACGAAGAAGGCAATCTTGTACAATTTGGAATTAGTAGTTCACTTATACGTCATAGTGTATGTTTGGAATTCTCTCTAATATATTGGGTATCCTATTTTGTCATATAAGTAGACTAATTCTAGTTCTCCTATTGATCGAGACATCAGCACGTGCCGTGCAAAAAACATTTATAGTCTTTGAATTCAGTCTATACATGGCTCTGTCGACCTGTCTACAACAATGTACACCTCGGCCTTCGATTTCCGTGTATATTTGTTAGGACAGGTCGACAGACCCATGCATAGACTCCACCTAAAAACTATAACTGTATAATGTGCATCACTTATGGCATGGTGATGTCGTACTTCGCTGAAGAAAAAAGCTACGCAAATGCAGGATCCTGTGTACTAAACATATTCCAGACACTTGACTTCAGCAGTTTTCCTATTAATCAAGTGACTTGCAAAATATGCAGCAGTTTTCTTTCAGCAAAACACGTTGCTTTAAAAAGAAAAAAGGAAAATCTGCGTTCGATTTTTTTAAGCTTAGTATCTTACAAATTTTTCATATAAAAATGTTTTTTCTTTTTTCATTTCCTTCAAATGTCAATACCCTTCCAGTTTAGAAATTGTTTGCTTTATTGTCTTTGGTCGGCGTGCATGCTGGATTATGCAATTGCTAAGAAAGCACATATCATTTGTTGTTGTGCTTATACACAGCAATGCTAAAAACTAATTATTACATGTCATGATTCCTCGTGTTCACCTGGCCCCATTCATGGAAACTGTATAACTACTAAAGCACACACAGCGCATTAAGGTACGTGTTATGTAACGGTGGGCAACAAAGTCACTGTTCTTGTCTCGCTTTGTGTGCTGTAAGTGCGCCGAGGACGTTGTTACCGCTGTGATCAGTCAAGGAGATATTTCCGCTTGGGTTTTTTTGGTTCCAAAGCCAATAGTTGCTTGCACATGTCACATCCAGAGCCACTTAGCGCCTGAGAGGCATATCAAACAGTCGTATTTCCCAAAGATATATGCACTTAAGTTTAGAAGCGGGGGGGGGGGGGGGGTTGTTCGTTTGTTGAACAGATTGTTTCGTCTTCTCCATTCAGCTAGGCAAGTAGTGGATGAGTTCTGCAGGTTCTGATACGGACACTCTGTCGTCTGTCAAGAGTACCTACAGTATACAGGTTTTACTGTGCTGTGTAAAACTGGGCAAAACCAGACATTTGTAGTTTTGTTCCCATTAGCGCCTCATTAGAAGATAATTAGTTTGATTTTCGTGTTGATGCAGCAAATCATTCATACAAGTGCATACGAATGTGTACTTAATAGAATAATCAGTCTTAAAAACAATTGCCTTGAGGAATCCTGAGAAACTTCTCATCATATTTGTAGGTATTGGAGGCAGGCTATCCGTATTTATGCCAGTGGCATCTCGCCCACATTGGTCGTGGAAAGAAAGCACTAATCATGCATGGTCAGCGTTGTAAACGAAGCCGCGAGTGTAACATGGCAGTATACACAATGGCCGGCATGTGTGCACGAGTCCACGCTGTAGTAGGCGTAAAAGCCATGTCATTATACGCGGCAGAGACCCCGGGGTAAGACCTTCGTTCATTTTGTGAAATATTCACGCGTTCGTAAGCAGGAGAGTGGCAGCATGCCACGTAAAGCATGCTGCATTGAGCACGACAAAACACCACGGTTTACAACTAACTATCTGTATAAAGTGTAGCCTGAACTCTCCTTCAGGAGAATAAACGTGCCTTGCGTCCGTAGCAAAAACGTCATTAGTAGCGGTGTTCAGTGGCTAACTTTTAATTTCGTTTAGTGCAGATATAATGTTTTTACCGGTACTATATTTGTAACCCTTTCATACTCGGATTTTCGGCAATACATTCGTTTGTCCCATATTCGTTAATACATTAGGAGTCTGATTGGTTAATGAGCGTAGGATGCTGTTTGCATTGCACGGTTGCTTAGGTAAGCCTTCTTATTCCCTGGCGCGAATTGTGTTCCACGGAAACACGGACTGTAACGTCACAAGCACACCGCGCGGTACCAGTCACTACACTGTTTAATACAAAGATAAACTTAACGAACCTAATTCTGTAAACCCATGTACCGTTCGAACACTATCAAGTCCGATATTCTAAGAGCAAAGTCCTATTCCGTACTATTCACTGAAAAAACTGCATAGTTCTAAATCATAATAGCAAATTAATTTATAAAAGGAACATATCATATTCATAAAATTTGAAATTTAGAAGGAAGTTTTAGGTATTATTAGCCTTTATAAAATCGGGTTTTAGCGGGGAACCAGCGCAAGACTTGTTTCGGTGCCATTTATCCCGGGACAAGTGACTCTGCTAACTGGCGGAAAGGTAAAGATTGTACCTGACATCATCCAGCTATAAATAAAGCCGATTGCAAAAAACTCTACGTATTAAGATTGGTATCCACTGAGAGCCCTATGGGCCTTTACAATGAAGTCCAATTCGACATACGATTATCCTTTTGTTTGACGCAGTAGCGAGAACTGTGTGAGTGGATATCACGAAAGACACTTGAAATACCGGTACGCCCAGACCCGGAGTCAAATCTACGTTATGTTTGTCAGGCGACCAACCAAGCGACTAAAATCGCCGAGAAAACAGAGAGTTATTCAGCGGCTTAATAACAGAATCTACAGGTAACCCGTTTTGCCCTGTAGGCCCTATCACCTTTTGAAAAGTATGTATATCTCAAAACTGCACCATAGTTTTAGTAGCAACAAACTGTGCCAACATACGGTTGACCTTCTGCTATCTGAAGATACATGTTGGTACCAAAAGAAACCAGTAGGAAGAAATTAACACAGTTATATCATGAGGCCTCTCAGCATAAATCATGAATTATCAAGATTATACACAAATGATAGTATCCGAATTAACAGTGCTACAGAACTAAACTAATGGAAGTTTCGCGCATCTCAAATTCCGTTGTGACAGGACACCAAGGTGTCAATTTCCTTGCCATTTATCAGAAATTGTCTGAACAAAAGAAAAACTGGACATGGGGCATGCACTGTCAGATGTCATGGGTGCTTTAGCATTTATTTCCCAAAGAATACAAGCTAACAATAGGCCTACCAGCACCACTACCAGTGCAAAACTCAAATCTTTAATCATGCAATGTTAGGCCTATCCAGGATGCCAATGATTAACCAGACCTACACATATCGTCAAATGATAGGTCTAGGCCTACAACCTTGCAAGGGAATAATAACCTGGAACTGAAGTTGCAAACAGGCGGCATTTTTTTTTAATCATCCGATGTTGTACAAAATTAAAATCTACGTATTGAACTGTTTGTTGTGGGCATTGAATCCCTCTTCACACCTTTTGATAGCTCTTAGTCCGACGCAGATATTCATTATTATGTAGGCCTAACTACCTTTCACCAGGTTTCAGCAAAATGTCAGTGATCCACTATTTCGATTACCCCTGTCAAACGTCATAACTGCACCATAAATACTTTGAATATAACTATACAAAAACGAGCACTTACTCTGACGTTTTTTTAGTTTAATGGAGGGCTAACTTTGAATATGAAGACGTGATGTAAACCTAGGCCTGCATTAATATCTACACGTCGATACATTTAATATGTAAACAGTCAAATCTAACATTTAATTCCTTAATCTTTATTAACAGGTGGTGTGAATGTAGGCCAACAAACAAACTGCTACAGATATAGGATATACGAAAGACTCAGTACATAATCGATAAATTTGAGTAAGGTTGTAACCTAATGTTCACCTAGCTAATATGCCCACAACTGTGAAATATTATATGAAAGATACATTTCACAACAACCCATAAATTTGGGTAAATTGGCAACCCACTGTTGACCTACTGCGGCTACTGTTAAGTGCAAACTATTAGCCTATAGGCCTACTGTTTAAAACATTTCATTTGCTCATTTATCAAAGTTTCTATTTGATGCATTAATATCAGGCTATAATTTCCCTATAGTATTTGCAAACTTTTCGCTAGATATTATTAGTTGAGATAAAAGAGAATCGAGGGTCCGTTTTACAATCAATCCCATTATGATGTCAGTAAGTAATGTTATCATATCTGGCATGTCTGCCTCTTTAATAAATGTATGATGTATACACTTATTATGATCTTTCACTTTGCCAAATAACCTTATTTATAAGATACTGAATTTTTCTCTCGCACATTCATTGCATTAAACTTATCAAAATCAGTGTTTGTCGTCTAGTGTTGCATTGCGTTTTCTTCCTCTAGTCATATTGGAAGGACATTTCACATTTGAATGAGTTTCCGTTTAAGTGTATTTTGTAGATAGTGTTTTTTCTTCCATATTTATTTCAAAATAAAAAAAAAAAGATAAAATTAGAGTCTGTCAAATATGTGTACAAATTATAAAGCAATGTATAATGTCCTTCCAATATGGACACCTCATTTGAAACCATTTCTGCAAATGTAATTAAGAAAAACAGAACAAAAATTGGACAGAATCGTCATTCACTGATGTACAGTGAAATACGGTGAGCATCGCCCAGACAGCAAAACGTAGTTTGCTTCGTGCGAGATACTCGCCGTATTGCCCAGTACATTAGTGAATAACTGGTAATTCAACAGTATAATCGGGCATTCAGGAGTTATCATGATGTTAATTCTTGGGATCGTACTTGCATAATACTAACATTATGAGAATAATATAATGCTAATTTGGGTGGCAGGCTTGGGAACTTCAGAGTCACGATTAGTAGGATGACACCATTACGTGTCAATGTCGGTGTTCGAAAATGAGGCCAAGTAGAAAACCGTCTGAGTCGTGACAAGCTTATCAACCTCAATATCACCAGATTCAAGACTTGAAGATCCACCAGGCAATACGTATTCATTGGATATGTAAAATAAGATGGCATATTGACAATTAAATGAAGACTCCCATGTAAAAATGGAAACAAAAAGCCATTTTAAACGATACAAGAGAAACTGCACCAACAATCTGAAGAAACAATAACAATCCGTTATCAAAATCCATCTGTCATAAAACAAGCAAAGACGAAATTCAAACGCCCATGCTAGACATGGTAATAACTTATAATTTTCATATGAGTGAATGAATCTGAATTGCCGTGTGAAGGAAACCTCATCCATCCTGACTTGTGACAGGTAACAACAAAAACTAGTGGTAGCTTGAATCGAGTTAAAACCAGGAAGTCTCAACTTAGAAAAAAAAATCTTCCCTGATACACGCATTGCATAAAATGTCAGTTACAATTGTTAGGTTTATATATTTACTGCAACAGATCAATACCACCTCAAATATGACTAACTTTTATTTTTATAAAAAAAACTTCAAAAAAATATTTAGATTTCATTTTCGAATATCAGTGTTTTGCAAAATTTTTAAAAGTGAATGATGGGAGTCAGAATTACCAAACTCGGTGCTCACTCTCGGAAAGGCAATTTACCTTTACACAAAATCTCCATATTAAGCTGGCCCAAATGGAATATTGCTTTCATGAGGGGGTTATTACTATGTTAAATTCAAACACATCACATTTGCTATAAAATTTTAGTTTTGATTCACTTTCATCACTATGAATCATGCAAACAAGAAACAAACATTCCATGTCACTCTCTGTAGTTTTCCTGAACTCCTATGCAGCAGGGACTATATGTTTATAAGGTAAATGATGATAGGCAACTGTTCCAACAAGGTCTTCGAATTAGATTAAATACAAAACGCTTCCATGTGACCACAGTAATTAAAGCGACATGTTGTACCTTCTTTAAGCCTCTATACCACAAATCTGACAGGTCTTCGGTAATGTAAAGTTTGAGACCTGCTGTGAATTTAAGAGGGTTTTATGAAGTTTTGGAAGTGAATAAATGTTGGCTAAATGGGCAATAACATCAGAAAAATTCACGCAAAAGGAAGATAAAATTATTCATGTCTGCTCAAAACAACACCCAATGATTCATTCACCTTTTCATATGTGGGATAATTCGTTTGAGTCAACAGGCTTAATTCGTCGATCAGAATATTGTAATATAACTGATCGAATATGACAATAATATTATTGTATCTTTATTAAGAGGGCAAAAACATCATCATGCATGTGGTGCAAGCACTCAACAACCTTCTGATTTACTAGAACAAGATCTGTTGGTTGGTTGGCTATTTTCTGTATTTTTATGTCTGTTCTTAATTGCCTTATTGCATTTATTAATTCGAGTTAGATGGAAATATTGCACTTTTCGCATGACCGCCTGTCTCAGGCAAGGAGTAAAATTAATTTGTTTATATTAGTACTGAAGATGGATGTAGATGTTTTAGAAACTCTTGAATCTTTGCTCTTTTTTTCTTTTTGTTATCTTTTATGTCATTGTTGGGTTGAAATTCGAGAATGTGGGTCATGATTTACTGAACTGCCTGATGAATACTTCATTGGCTATTTTGTGGTGTGGCCTGTGTTCTATGATGCATAGTTAAAGTGCAGGTAGCGTAATTTTATAATGTATAGAATTCATAAATGTAATGAAAACCATGTAGACCTACTTTCTTACTTTCTTGTTAACTAAGATGACTAACAAGTTATTCCATCCCCAAAAGCAGCTGTTCAGATTTGTCTCTTTTTATCTGTGGCGCACGCCACACGTTTTAGGTTTTAAGTGGATAGGCTTAACGATACGTTTGTAGTTAATGAAGAATGCATTTGAAAGGTTCAGAGGACTGGTTAAAAACCACTAGTTGCTTTATAGGTCCACCTGTGTCTCAAGTCAGGAGTGACATTTATTCCTTCAAATTTAAATTGGAAGATGCATGTTGATGGTTTGGGTACTCTTAAACTTGGGGGAGGAAGGAGGGGTGCATATAATTATTATTGTTAGTAGTAGTAGTAGTAGTAGTAGTAGTAGTAGTAGTAGTAGTAGTAGTAGTAGTAGTAGTAGTAGTAGTAGTAGCAGTGGATATATGCATTTTGTAGTCTTTGTTGGAATGACATTTGTGAATGTGGGTCACTTTTTCTAAACTATTTGGTCATTTTCTAACACATCCTTTAACAGCTTGCATTATCATTTTCTCCCCCCCCCCCCCCACACACACACATTTTATACAGCATTTAAGTCTGTTTGACAATAAGTTACTTATTTCATGGTTTGGTACAACAGAAAAATTACCAGCACTTGTATGGATATGATGATTTGAAGTGTAAAAAGAATTATGACATGGACACGGTTATTTGTTTTCTTTATTGTCATCTAGATTACATTATTTAACAAATTTGGGAAGTTTAAAATCTTGAAGGCAACTGTTGTTGCATCATTTCCAAGGTAAGTTGGAGTGCATGATTTTGCTTTCTTGTTGTCCCAAGTCAGGCGAAAAATGTGTTTCATCACATTCATATTACAAGATGATTGTCTTGGGAACTATTAAACCTCTTTGCTCTCATTGTTGAGTGGAAATTTACGAATATGGAAAATGTCTTTCTGAATTAGAGGTGTTACAAAGAGTATCGGGAATTATAAGGAGATTTATAATGCCAATGTATACATCCATGCCTTGGCTATATAGTTATCATTTGTGATAAGCAAGCGATCTCACAATAGTTTTTGGAGACGTTCCCTACCCCTTTGAGTCGATCATCAGCAGTTGCCAGTTTGTCTCAAAACAACATACAACCGAATTCGTAATCTGGTTATGTCTCTCTTTGGATTGGTGTACTTTTTCTCGATAGTAAGAACACTGAAGTTATGTGCTGGTTTCAAAGTGGCATAACCTTAACTCCTTCTTTGTTGTCCGAACTATAGTTTGGTGGCCACAAATTCTGAGATGGAGCTCTCCACTGATTTCTCCAATATACTGTCCACACATTTGGCATGACGGAAAGTATGTAATATTTCTAGATTTGCAACGAAAAATAGATACAGAAATAAATGAAATTCATGGTATCCATTCTTGATAAAAGATGAGGAGAATTTGTAATGCGTTTTCAAAATTGGGCAGGTTTGGCATCTGCGTATATCAACAGTTTGAATTTTCATTTTCCTTCATATGATTTGGGGATGCAATTGTGTAGAAGAAAGGTGCATTTGTACAGATTGAACTTACTATATAAATGTTTTCGTTGATCTCTGGTTATTTTCAGTCATCCTATATGAACTGTGCACGGAATTATTAAGCCAGTGTCAGTATCTGGTGTACTATTACTGTTCAAAAGATAAACCCGTGAGGCTACCTGGGTCCAGCTTCTACCAGGGCCCTAAGGTGCCAGCCCAGGACCTGTTTCTATGAGTGATGTCCTTGCTAAAGAAAACTATATAACTCAAATATAACTGTCAATTTGAAGATCAATTCACACAGCAAAAAACAAGCCAAATCAGTTCTCCAATTAGTAATTTGAACCTGTTACATATCAATATCATAGTTAAAAAATCAGTCCGATTTAAAAATTACCGAACTCTTGACAAGCCCATCAACATGAACATCAACAAAAGTAACAAAACCACTTTAGTACCCATCAAGCAACAAATATTCATTGAATATCTAAAGATTATAAAATGTCCTATTAACTGCATACAATGGTGATGACTGTTATGGAAAAATGCAGGGTAAAACAGTTTTCAACAATGCCGGAGAGACTGTATCAAAAATTCGACCAAACAACAACCATCCATGATCAAAGCCCATCAGCCATCAAAATAGTAGTGAGACCACTATGTGCCAATATCATAGTAGAAAATCAGTCAAAGTCCAACACGGTCCAAATCTTGAAACATTTATCAATTTTAACATCACCAGACACATTAACAAAACTTGAATATCCACCCATGATACATTATTCATTGAACTTCCTAAGAGATAAGATGCCATATTGGAAACATAGACATAATAATGACTGTCATGAACTGGGCCATGTCCCCCGTGACATTCACACATACCTGCCTCCATTGAACCGTTGTTTTTTGTTTTGTGAAACAAATGTTTCTCACAACCTTTATTCAATTATGACTTCGTACACTTTTTAAAATCGTAATGAAGAGTAATGGTGTAGAGAATGGAGAGCTCCAAGTTAGACAGTGTCATTACCATATCCAAACCGTAGTCATTATGAAACAAATCCAAGTCAATTGCGATCAAAGGCAATGTTCCTCGGTATGTATAGCTGAATCACATAAATTTAAAGTTCGTCTGTACCAAACAAAGTCCAAAACGTATGTGTAAAGGTCCATAGGGTCAAAAAAGGCATGTCTAGTTTTAACATGACAGAATGCAAAAAGGTTTGTTTACAATTATAGACCTGTTCAGTAAATTGGCTTGAACAGGTGAATCATTCATGTGCATATAGGACTGTGCAATTCATGAAAAGGGACCAAAAGCTGCACATCAGAGAATTGCAAGCACAGGTTCCTAATTTGTTGAAAATAATAATAAAATTCAGCATTCCCTAATTTGTTGAAAATATCAAAAAAAACTCGGACGACTTCATTTTTTAAGATAAAAGATTATTTTCACTGTTCGACTGTTCCACCAATATCTTCAAATTAGACAAAATCAGAACCTTGTTAATACCTCAAGGGGCTCTATCGAAACACAGTAATCAAGTCAAACCTGGTCCTCCATAAAGCCACTAGACACCCAAACTGACAATTATTCGGTGTAGCAAAATTTGGTCTCTGCTGTCAACTGGAATAAGGATTTCATGTTGTTTTGGAAATGAATTATAGTTATTTATCTTCTTCTTCTTCTTCTTCTTCTTCTTCTTCTTCTTCTTCTTCTTCTTCTTCTTCTTCTTCTTCTTCTTCTTCTTCTTCTTCTTCTTCTTCTTCTTCTTCTTCTCGTCTTCTTCTTCTTCTTCTTCTTCTTCTTCTTCTTCTCTACCTCTTCCTCATTATTATCAGCATCCTCATTATTTGGCTTTTTTAAATTTTGCTCTTTTTGTTGAGATGAAATGCGTGAACTTGGGTTATGTTTCTCTGCACTATTTACCAATTTTCTAGCATATCCTGTAAAGCTCTAGTAATCATTTTCTTGTCATTGCCCCCCCCCCCCGAAAAAAACAACAAACAAACAAACAACCTAACGAACACACAACAAAAAACAATTTAGAGTATTCAAGACCACTTGAAAGTAAATTATGTATTGCATAGCCTGATACAATGGAGAGGGCAGCAGTTGCTGTATGACTATGATGATATGCAATGTAAAAAGAATTATGGCATCGAGATGGGTATTTGTTTTCTTCATTAACGTTTAGATTAAATTTTTAACAATTATTGTAGACAGTTTAATATATTGGTGGCAATAGTTTTGAATATTTGTATAAAGTATTGGGAGCAACATTATCGAGGTTAGTTAGTATGCATTATTGCGCCTTCTTGTTATGTCATAAATTGGACAGATTTATGTAATCCATACATCTGTCTTAACATATCAGCCAAATGAGTTTATTTTAGTGTTTTCCAATCAACAGCTACAATTACAAAAATTTATATCAAATCCTGTTTTATTGATAATATGACGTAACATTTTCTTCAAATTCTTTTGTTGGATACAATGTGGCGGAATCCTGTTTCAAATATTTCATTCCATAAAAGTGGTGTGGATTCAAGTGCTCATGTAACCATGTTTAGACCATTTGTCACTAAAATTGTTTTTGCTGTACTGTTTCCTATAAAGAAGAAGAAATAAAACCCCTTGAAGTGAAACCGAACGGAGAGCCATTTTTCCGGTGAGTATGAAACCAGTTCATTAAGCAATCCTTTTTTTTTGGGGGGGGGGGTTAATTCATCAATTACCTAAGTTTCCTGTTTAAATAAGTTTTGTTCTCTCTATATAAATAAATGGTTCATATTTTGAAAGTTCTAAATCTGATTCCAGATATTTGATATTATTAGAGAGGTTTGAAATTTTCAGACAAGTGATTATTGGTAAACATGAATCAGAAACTTCAGCTGTTGTTAGGGAAAATATCATTAGTCTTCAGTAGGACAAAATTTTGAAGAAAAAAGGTTCATTATATGCATTAAGCTTACATAGACTATTCTTATACATATATGGATAAATGATATCTAAATACTTCTCTGACCCAAAAACAAAACACCAATATTTCGGGAGTACTAAAGAGTTATATATTGTGTGGAGAATATTTTGTGGTAAGTATTCATATAATTGGATTGTAACACCTGTGCTTTTAGATATCTGAACTGAAATTTTATCAGTGCGATGGCTCCATGGAAATTGTGTACCAACATTGATTATATGCTTGATTTTCAATATTGGGGTTGCAGTATTGACAGGCCCCTTCGATTCTAACATTTTAAATAATTATCCGCAGGCAAATATTTGTCCACGAGCAGATAGATTGGATTTTTTTCAGCAAAATTTGGTATGCAGAAAAAATATGTGTTTATTCATGGACTTGCACTGTAGAAGATCGACCTGGGGTTTTCATGACTGAACCCAGTACCTTAGTAGCACTTCCCTACGTTTCCGACGGTAGTTCACACAAAACGCAACCATTGTGGTCCAGTGAGGCTACCGCTCAATGAATATAAAAGTGACCGACATAATATAGCAAATGAAAGGCAATGTATGTAGACGAGAATTGAAACTTCCACCTTGCCCCATTATCGTCTTCAATTTAATGCAGCCTTTTACCAACAGAACCTGTTATCGACGAAACACGAAACTTTTTCGATACATCGTAGTGCACCGTATCTCGCAGTAAGTCCATCATGCGATAACCTTTTGCTAACCTCGAACTGCTGGGCCATTGGTTGAAAGAGGCCACATACATCGATGAAGACTTTTTTTGAAAGCACAGACTCAAATGCCTGGCCAGATATTGTTTTGTTTCATTTTGTTTTTTTCTGGTAGGGCGTTCAAAAGGCCTCAGTGGTCCAAGAGCTTGGGCAGGGCTTCCGCTGATGTCCATACAGAAAATCCACGGGCACCACTAAAATCAATATTTGTTTAATGGCAGAAAAACAGCAAAAATCTCCTTTATAGGATCGCTGTGCGCGGTATAATAGTTATCAAGAACAGCTGTAGCCACTAATTTCATGACTGAGTTGTTGCGTGTGTGTTTCCTGTGTGTGACGGGTTTTGCCAAACAACCTGTTTCCGTGTGGTTTGTTATTGGTCTTCGTTTTATAGCTCGAGATGCTCGTAAGAAGATGATACCAGTGGAATTGTTACCGAATATATATATATATATATATATATATATATATATATATATATATATATATATATATATATATATATATATGTGTGTGTGTGTGTGTGTGTGTGTGTGTGTGTGTGTGTGTGTGTGTGTGGCTGTGTCTGTGTGTCTGTGTGTTTATGCACAATGAAACCTCGTTATACTGACAGCATCTGTTCAATGTAATTGTATCAGGTAACTGAACATGTTAGGTAAATGAAGCACATGACATAAAAATGTACTTTTTGTTCCTGAAAAAGTGTGTCGGTAAAGAAAGATGTCGGATATCTGAGTGTCGTCGTTGTAATTATTTTTACTGTATACATACATACGTACATACATACATACATACATACATTTTATACATACATACATGCACATGCATGCATGTAAACATACATACATACAAACATACGTACATTCAATTTGCGTTCACTATTCAGTTTAGACGCGAAGCACTCATAATACCAGCGTGATTGTTATAGG
>CAXHWN010000195.1:0-12500 GCA_964020975.1 Hermodice carunculata | reverse complement strand
AATGCAGGCAAGTAAACAGTTATTGTCTGCAAATTCCAAAATGTTCTCTTTTTTCTCTGTATGGCTAACAGTCTGAAACACCAGAGTGATTTGGATGGCTTATGCTCTCCATACATGTGTCAACTACAAAGATAATGACAAGAACAGTAACATGACTACGTTCATGTATGCTCAATTGCAATCAACCCACTTCAGTGCATTATTTGAAATAGCAAACATCATAATTATCCTTGACCAAAGTATATATGAGCAAAAGAAGTTGCGTTGTTGTCCTTCTGAATCAAGGTCGTAGGTGTATAGCCACTTTGTCTCTGGTTCCGGAGGCACATC
Source organism: Hermodice carunculata (assembly GCA_964020975.1). NCBI lineage: Eukaryota > Metazoa > Annelida > Polychaeta > Eunicida > Amphinomidae > Hermodice > Hermodice carunculata. The sequence continues at coordinate 12,170 of CAXHWN010000195.1, read as the reverse complement.
ATGTCCCACAGGGGAAAACTACATAAGCGTTGGATAAACGTGGATGGAATGTGACGCTGACCAGCCGAGTTGATATAATTTCAATGAAATTTACTCAACGTTAATGCTGCGACGTGTTCCTGCAAAGCACTGTTATGTGTTTTACCTCGCGCCTAATTATAGGTGACGAATGTTCTGTTACGCAGAAACGTTTTCATCTAGAGATATGCTCCTTTACCAAATTTTACATTAGCTATTTTATAAATCTTGTGCCACCAAACAAAACCAATCGGAGAAATATCTTTATCCTGCACACACATGCCATGATGGCTCTGTAGATATGACTTCGCAGTTGAAGTGCCTGGGTTCATGATAAGTGGTTTTGCTGTGAATCAATCAGAAATTCCAAGAAAGTGAAGTGTACAACGTTTGGTACGCGTTTCAATTTGCCAAACACTGTGTATAGCACAGTTTACAAATGAGAGGGCTTTTCTTTTTTTTTTTAGGAGTGAGGGGTGAGGAAGAGGAGTTGTACATATGAAAGCATAAGTTTTCAGCTTGATTTGTACATTTTTGATGGTGTTCATGATACATGAACGTGGCCTTAGTAGAAAAGCACCTAAACTCGGGGAACGTTTTCGGTAGCCCATTTCTTAATATTAACATGTCCAAAGCTAAAATATTTGGATGGCAGTCAAAAAACTTCTCGGTCTCTTTCCCGACAAATATATACATATATATATATATATATATATGTATATATACATATACATATATATATATATATATATATATATATATATATATGTATGTATATATATGTAGGTATATATATATATATATATGTATGTATATATATGTATGTATGTGTGTGCGTGTGGGTGTGTGTGTGTGTGTGTACCCCACATACATACATGTACACATATCATATGGCTGATACACGTTCATTAAGCCGTTGACGTCAGATATGTATATTTCAAACTATGCTTAATGCATTTTGATAGGTTTTAACATTATACACACCTTTTTTAAAACACACAAAATAAAATAGATTTTATTGCGGTATATCATAAATACATTAACAACACCGGAAATATTGTTTAGGAGAAAGAGACAGACAGACAGACAGATGCATTAAAGAAACTGGAAACAACGATTGCTATTTCAGCTCTTTTTTGGTGACAGTTATATGACGAATGTATTATTGAAGTTGAAAAAATAAGATACGCTTTAGAGCAAATTTAAATGCGTGCCTTTAAAAGTACTAAAATTTAATAAAATTTCCATATTTTTCGTCAACTATAATCAAATATATTTTGACCACAATCTTTTAAATTGAAATTGGCCCTTCAGCTTCAATACGTTTAAAGTGGAAAACATTGAAATTTTCTAAGCGTGCTTAATTTGCACAATTTTAAATTTCACAACTTTCATTTTTTCTCACTAAACACACCTATACCACAAAGCAATGAATGATATTGCCATTGACATCGGCCTACAATACGTGTGAAGATATTTTACATTTAAAGTTAGGAAATATTTGGAAGCATAAATTCAAAGTTTAAGCTTTCACTTTCATTTCATTACATGCACATACGGCGCAAACCTGAAACCGTTGGACTGACATCTCGTTCTGTGATAAGTTTGGGGAAAAAACTAATTAAGCAAATCAGTAAGCATGCCCAGAAGGTACGATGTTACTGTAAATCTACATTGACTTTGGTGAATAATGGGAGTATTTCAAACCTTAAATTTTAAATATCTTCAAGTCTACAGCAAAGAGAAGTGTAATTCCAGCTACTGCTGATACATCAATGCATGTATTGAGCATCTTAGGTAAGATACAAACTTGTAATATTTAAAATCAGGCTAAATAGAGGCATTTCGCATTTTAAAACTTGTATGTTATCAAAAGTGAAGATTCAGATATACACACAATTCCAATGTTTACTTGTACAGTTAAACCTCTCCGACAGCACCCTTGGGACTGGCCAAAAGTGTGTACTCCAGAGAGGGTTGACCCATGGTACGGATGAGCATGTACATGTAGAAATAAACATTATTTGTACGTCCATGTACAACGTATACATAACTTCATTGTCCATGGGCACATCAGTACGGTTAAAACAAAGCTGCCTTTGTTCCTTTATCACTTGGAAGAAAAAACACAAATACAAAAACTGAGCGATATTAGATCCAAAGTACCTATGAAGGGCAGGTTTCACAATACAGGTTTTAAAAGAAACATCAAAAATCTTATCTTGTCTTGAACAAATCAACGGGATGACCCTGATCTACGCACTTAATTGTTCCACACTCCAGTTCTGTGATTATTAAATCCATACAGTGTCCCACATAGTCACTAAGATTGTTTAGATTTGAGTGGCCAGGGAAACTCACACTTTCCTCGGCTATTTGTGTCGGGGATATTACATTACAGGCTTCTACCCAGAGATGCAGCACTTGGGTTGTGGGGATTAAGGACTGATTGAGATAGCCCCGGAGACAATGCCTCTCCTCATGCAGTCTGCAGCGTTGTAATGGAGCCATCTAGTCCTTAAGGCCTTAGAGATCTGTTCAATATAAGCATCATATTTTATATTCTTGCACGGTTGTACGGAGGTTTTTCTCATTTGCTGCAAGACCTAAGCCTATGAAAGCAGACAGGCAATAGTACCCTGGGTAGTAAGTTGCTTAGGAGACAGGTTCTGACTACGGAAGCTAATTTATCATGAGGGCAAAATGGTTGCATAACAGCATGGAGGTAGATAACAGTAAGCTGCTTGTACATGTAGTGGTAGAAGTAGTGGATGTGTATTGTGCAAGGTCTGCAAGTGAAAAATGCGATAAATTTATGTCGACCTGTATGGGATTCGAACCCACTACCTTCGGCACACTCGCCTAGCCAAATGTATTCAGTGAATTGAGCATAAATTGAAATGCCTCAATTTTTGTTTGCATACCATATATGAGTCGCCCATGACATAAACACCAACGAAGAATGGCTCCCCTATCTGGAATAGTTTTAAAGATATGGATGATTTTTATTAACATTTAAATTGCCTATAATTTGCATAATTGTGAACATATTTAATTATGCTAAATCAGAGCACAAATTTCAATAATTAGCCTTTGACTGCTGCACGGTTTGCATTACTTGCCCTAGTCATCCCCGAGAAAAACTGTGGACAAAATTTGGGCAGAAACAAACAAACAAACAGAAAGAAAGAAAGAAAGAAAGAAAGAAAGAAAGAAAGAAAGAAAGAAAGAAAGAAAGAAAGAAAGAAAGAAAGAAAGAAAGAAAGAAAGAAAGAAAGAAAGAAAGAAAAACATCTGAGGTAAAAGAATGTCTGTGTTTTAACCAGGCATAATGAGCAAGACTTAAACTCTCTGGTGACAAGTGTATGAAAAATCGACTCCGATCCGAAGGTGAGGAGTGTTTTATTTTCATCACTGAGCTCCAAGGAGATAAACGCAGAAAGGTGGCCGTGATACTTGGCCTGCTATGCCCACTGCCCCCATTTCATGTTGGTCAAAAGAACAAAATTTAATATGCTCCGATAAAGATACATATTTGTTTTTAAGAAGCACAATAGCCATGCTCAACACCTAGACGTGTGGGCCACACTCTCCTTGTGAAATAATCGAAGCGCGTGTTTGCCCCACTTCACATGCAGAAATTTCTACTTGTATGGAATTGAAATCAGGTCTTGTTGGTAGTTTGTTAAGTTATTTGGATCCCCATAAACTACAAATATGCGGTCGGTCATGCTTAAAAACTGTTGTGAACAAGCTAAAATAGTCTTGCATTATTCATGACCTAACGTGTCGATGCTGTTCCCACACCCAGCAGCTTGGAATAAAAAAAATAAAAGGAATAATGCGATAAACTTTATTAATAGTAATAAAATACAATTGCTGTGCTTACCTGAATGTATAATATCTTATGGATGCGGGGTCATCTTTGCTTTTGTATTTTCCGTTGAAATTTGACAGAATTGTGGCTTATTACTGATTGATATGTATCTTGTGCTACGGGCAGGGAAGGTCCATATATCTTTACTTAGTATTTCAGGTCGTACAGTACACACATCCAATCAAATGGCCGTTGGTGACAGAATCACGTAGTCTTTATACAGAAGTACAATACTGAAACCAATACGAGTAATTGGTCATACCCGGAAGTCAGGAAACGATAATACGCTAACTGTAAACCTAAAGGAATGAAAGCTGTACACACCTGAATCTTGCATCATGCCAACTTTCTATGCAGACATAAGTTTGTTGAATTTCTCTATGAATCCATTCGCATCTGAAATCCTTGTAACTTGTACACACTAACATCATACGATACTCAACTTCAACATCCTCAACAAAATTATGACAACAAAACATGCAAAATCGTTGTACTAATGGCGTGTTATTTCTTCTACGTATTTCAATATTCAAGGTATGACTTAAAAATTCAAGTTGTGCTATTGATACTACAAGTATTCTCTTTATGAATACAGATAAATGTGTTTTTGGATCTAGTATACACTTGAACTGTCCATATATCGTTTTTATTTCAATCTGAAACACTTCTAATACTTGATGTGAAACAGTATCTTAATCTGTTATCAAAATTTATTACGAAAACTATGGGGGCAACCCATGCGTGAATAATAAAACCTTAATATGTGCAGTCCAAGGTTTTTATTCCACCACTCATCTGACTGTTTTAATACCAAATAACTAACTCTTGGAAAATTTCTCTCCCGACATGACTAACAGTTATAACCAAAAGGTTTTTTTTTCAATATACACTGTGCATAAGGCAGTCTTCCACACTCTCCTTTAGCTGCAAAATTATGAGTACAAGATGGTAGATCAAGCAGCAAATAATTTGTACAGTCTCTATTTGTTTAAAATATTCGCATTCCCAAATTTTAGATCCATGTGTCAAAACGAGTACAGTCATTTGGTCAAAGAACTTAAGTGATGGTTTTATGGTTTAATGTCCAAACTTGAGTGTATATGCTTGATAACAGTATTGGTTTGTTTGCTTGTGGCGCTGATGATTTTTGACACAGGACCAACTCAATTTTGATGAATAAATAAGACCTAAGTATTTATAGCATCTTGTTGTATCAACCTTACGATCCTACAAAAACACATCTCATCCTTTTCAAGGTACCCTGCATTTCTGAATACCATTATCTTTGTCGTATTTTAATTCACCTTGAGTCCCTATTATTCACAAAATTCGGTCAAAACAGGTAACATCTTCCGGATGTTACCTACAATGTTTCTAGCCATAGCAATGCCATCTGCATAAAGTAACATAGATATGTTGGGAGCCACTTCAGTTACACTACACCCCTCACACCGCTTTCTAATTACATTTAAATTATCTAATTATGATATAAACAAACTAGACACAGTATCAATGAAATAACCTTCATGGTACCAGCATTACACTTCAAAATATCTGTAAGACCCTGCAAAGTCTGCATGCAACACACAAATTGTGAATGGATAAACTGAATTGCATTTGATATTTTACCATGTATTCCTTATTGCACAAGTCTGTACCATAATAATGAATGTTGAATGGAATCAAATGTTGACTTAAATCTATGAATATACAATTCTCCCCCTTCTCTTTGATACGTATTTTCAACCATTTACACACATACTTAACATTTGATCCACTGTATTTCTTCCTTTCCTATATATACACGTTATTCCTCCTACATTTTATTGTTATCATCGGCCCATGTTGTCAGTCTTGTATGTATCATGCAGGTGAAAACTTTAAAAAACGTATTCCAAAAGGGATATACCTCTGTAGTTATTTTCTCTCGGGGAAAACATCTATTTAAAAAAAGCTTAACACATAAGAGAATCAATTTTGTTTTAGATGCTTTAACCAATTCTATGATGCCTTATCCTTTGGCAACCCATCAGTTGCTGCTGATACTTCATCAACAACAATGCTTTCATTCAATTCTCTTGGCTCATCCATTTACCTATATAGCAATATACTTCATGCGTATTAAGAAACTCAGGCAAATTATTGATATTCGTTGAAATACTGCATCCACCTGTTACTGTGTGTATCTTCTGCTTACCTACCGGTAATACAACCTTTTATTCTTTCTCGGAACTCACCTATATAAGTATTATTCCGTTCGAACCTTTTCCCATGATACTAAAAAAACTTGAATCCCTATCAGAATGGAATGCATATTCTTGTAAGTAAAAGTGTAACAGTTATTGCCAAATAAACAGAGTGACTAGCATAAGCTAAACACTTTCAAGTTGGATACATATGGATATAAATCAGAAAATAACCAATAACCAAAGACATTTGATCCTTGGCTAGTTAAGGAAGTATATATTTCCCATCTGCATCAGCAACTTCTCTTCTACTTATAATATGCATTATCATTACTTTTGCACATATCCGACTTGGTCCAACCAAAATTATTTACTTTATCATTTTTACTTCTTTTAATGACTGATACCAATCTTCACAAGGAGAAAACTCTGCACCAGCATCCAATATATAATCAACACTGTCAAGTTTATTGTCTGTGCGTGCATTTACATCACCAGGCGCAACAATATTAATATCCTAATATGTTGTTAAACTGTTATCAATAGTAAACTCTGACATAGAAATACCATTTGTATCCTTTGTATTCAGATAAAATGTTGAACCTTCAGGAGGTACATATATTGATATAATGATTAAATTTTCGTCTAACCCATTTCGTGTGCATTAAACATTACTATCACAGCTACATTCTGATCATCAGACAATCTTATTGTATTCTGACCCAAATTCTTTCTAACATAAACATTAGTACCACCGGGTGTGTTTCCATAATTAGATGTTCGCTTGTTGATATGTGAAAAACATATGTGCTCTGAAAATAAATTTTCAAATTGCTTATGGCTCTTTGCACAAGTTTCACTCAAACTTATTATATGTAATTACTCAACTCACGTAGTGACCCTTTTCATTTAAAAGTTTATGGAGGTCTTCCACATTCCAAGCTATCAACTTCAATTGTAACAACTTACAAGATGGGTCCCGTACACATCGTTATTGTCTTTTAAGTACTTTTAAATCACCATTACTTGGATCCAGTGCAGAAATTCGATTATTACGTATCAACCTGTCATACCTCAGGAAAGTATGCTTATTTTTCCGTCTCATTTGCTGCAAGCAAGGTCCCAATTTTCTTCTGGTTTGACGAATCTCGAGACTAAAGTTCTTGGCAACGCGAATAACAGTGCCCTGGAGCTTTGATCTCGCCGAGTCCATTACCTCCCGTCTCTTTTTCCAGCTATCTACTCAAACCATCATCAGCGTGCCGGCCTCTGGCTGCTGCCATATTGTGCATGAGCTGGGAGAACCCTGTTGCACGTGCGTACGCACCACCCTGTTTTTCTCTGTTCGCTCCCAGTATATTAGCACGTTAAACCTCCGCCTACGCGGTTGGAATGTGAAGCGTTTATATAATAACATTCAAAACTTTCTCTTCAAAATGCTTCATTATCACTTGCAATAATAAATTGTAATTTCTGCCTTGATTCTCAAGATTTTCGACCATTTTTCTCAAGGCCCTGTTCTCGTTTACCTGTTCTTCCACTCGAAGTTTAATTTGAATAAATTCGTTTCTATTATCAACTGCTTCTTCAAAACTTTCTTCTGAAAACTCCTCTCCATCATCCCCTCTAGCGATCTCTTGTCCAAGGGTTAACACAATTAATTCCTCGGTATGTGGTCGCTGTTTTGGTGGCTAATTCACACCATCCCGACTTCAGTTGCCCAGTGAGTGTATTTGCCATAAAGCACTCAGGGTTCGGCCACATTGTTCCGGGGAGATTGCATTTGATATGACAGAGTAGTTCTTTGTTGAAATATAGATTTATGCTGTGGACCAGTAGACATTTGACATGTACTGTGTAGTTGTATTTTATCGTTAAAGGGACACAGAACGCGCGATAGCAAATGAATCGATGTTAACATGGCGGGGTCTGAACACCAATTGGGCTTTCGGCACTAATACTATGGGCATAAAACAATGACAGACGACCGTATTCAATGCAATTGGAGAGAAGAAAACACAATTTACAAATGCAATCTATGGATTCAAAACATAAGCTAGTATATTTAGCACATTAAAAAAAATACAGTCAAAGTGACAGGCACACGTGTTTGAGTCAAACTATTTGCTTAAAATGATCAAGATTGTTTAAATACTCTACGATTAAACAAAGGTTGGAACATAGTTACGTTAACAAATAACTCACACCAGTGTTGCACTTTAAAAGAATACGTTTTAGTCGTGTTAAAGGATTACTGAAAGTGCAGACTATTCAGGTCCACTTTCGCAATACAGTTGACCTGTTCGCTTTTACGCCCGATGACCATGGCATATGCATGCAAAAAGAAAATTTGTATTTACCATTTGCGATTCAATAAGGTACTATACCAAATCCTTTGCTGTGATAAGCACATAGAGGAATGGAATAAACTTTTCTCTTTTATTAATATTTTTTCATTGGCGGTTAAAAGAAGTCTGGTGATTGGTCAGCGCTTTGTGTTTGTTGTTATCACACTCAAACTCCCTCTTTTTTAGCATAAAAGAGGCTTATTTTGCCAAGAGGGAAGCACGACAATTCGCTCTCGCTCATGCAAGATTTATTTATTTTATGAAAAAGCTATTATTTTAGTAAAGTATACTATACTCCATGACTGATCGTAGCTGCCAGTTACCAAGTCGGTTTCCAGGTATTCACGCTGGGTTTGTTTCAATATGTACGTCAGTATACGTTTGGTTCTGTGAATGAGTTATACAAAATGAATCAGAGTAACTGGGTCGTTAGATATTTTCAACAATTAAATTCATTTTTTCAGATGTAATGGAAACGCTTTACGTCAATATACTACGTCCATGAATAAACGCAAATTAGTCATTCAAGATGAAATGTTACGTTTTATCTTATTTTTTTCATCAACTTAAATAGTAAGTTGTTATCTTGTTATTTATTCCTGCAAATGGACCACAACACGTGTTGAAACAAAACTTCATTGAATATTTCATAATTCCCACTTAAGCATGTTTGAGTATATTTCATTTCAAGTAGATGTGTTACAAAAATGTTCGGTTTACGTTTTTAGAACATATTTGCTTGCAAGTTTTTGTATTACATATAGTCCGATTCTGGAATTTTGAAGCTTTGTTGGATTCTTTAAAAAGGGTGTAGTTGTTTGGCATAGGTGTGTGCAATGTGTTCGGCGCCTACAACTTGACAAAACTATGAATGGCACTATTGAAGAATAAATCAAACCTCTTGTTGCTAGTCGTGACTATACTATTATTTGAACTCATACCAGACATTTATCAGCCGCTGATTTAAATAAAAGTACGTTAGATTTAAAAAAAATAGGCTACCGACGTTTGAAATATTCCGCAAGCTAATGTATGTATATATTTCCAGGATTAAGTCGATTATAAGAAGTTAATTCCATAAGTATTTTGTAATTTGACACAATAAGATTTTTGTACAAACACGTTAAATAGGAGACGTTCATATTAGTTTCGATGTTACTTTGGCCCTTAATAGTTAAGAAGGAAATACCTGTATGTACTGCGGATCCCTGTGTCAATCATTATGGCAAAATATGTCGCTCTTGCCAACTTAGCGACTTGGATAAACAATTTAATTTTAAAAAGTTTTAGTCATGCTCTCCAAACAGACACACTGAGTTTGATATGAGAAAGAGTCGTATTGACTTTGGACTGAGTATTCTTTATTCCCACAAATGGTAGTGCCATCTTCAGTTTCGCATCAGTGCGCAGGCCTCATGGCTCCTCATGGTCACAGCTCCTTAGCGACAGGGTCAGAGATGTTGGCAACATGCATGTCCCGTATTGTACACATTCAAAATACAATCAACTATATCAGTCAAGCCAAGCTGTGCCTTTACCAAGCACCGTTTCTAAACCACCCGCACCGCGTAAATTTATAAAATTGCAGAAATGCGTCCGATTAGATCGAAAATTGGGCGCATTTTCTCCCCCGCAGAAAAAACTGTTATCTCAGCAATATATATATATATATATATATATATATATATATATATATATATATATATATATATATATATATATATATATATATATATATATATATATATTACAAAGAGAGAGAGAGAGATGTCAGGTTTCAGCACAAAACTGCAAGCCCCTGACAGCTAATTGAAAGAAACCTTTACATTAGTTTTTTTCCTTTAAATTTAGTTTTTTTTCTTTAAATTGTGATCACTGATTATTCTGTTGACTAATGCTCTATACGTATATGAATCCCTCCCTATAGATTAATTTCTTTATTTTTGTCTCTTAGCACCCGCCGTTAAGCATCTGCAAGTCTGGCCGCATCGTCCTGGCAACGTGAGTCGTTCATGTGTAACTGGAATTCATTCATTTCGTCGTTATAAATAACGTTGTGTGACAAAATAGCAGACGTTTTGCTACCCTCGGTGATACGGTTGTGATTTTGCTTGTCCATGGCCATGTTTTGGTGCATAGTATGGTGTGTACCTGCCATACTTTTGAGCGGGTTTTGATTTTGCTTGTCCATAGCCATCTCCTGGTGCATGGTATGGTGTGTACCTGCTGTACTTCGGAGCAGGAATGTTCTTGCGGTAGTCGTTAAGGTTAACATCACAAAACAATGCTGGTATATATTTGGAGCCGTATGAATAGCGATCAGCCCCAGAGTTGGCTGTTCCCGGAGCACAGGTTTGTGGATATGAGTTGCCATTGGAGCAGATCACGAAACTGTAGCTACTTTTGTAAAAGAATCCATCCTGTTTGCAATGTCCTGCAATTGACAAATAGCTTATTTCAAAATCCCATTTTGATGCTATCCAGCTCGCACTGAGTAAATGGTTTCTATTTTTCAATCATTGGGGGGGGGGGGTATTTTGGCAAGATCATTATTGTATATATGTCGCGTTTTTGTTTCAAATATTAATAGACCAAGGCCAGTTCTTCTGATTACTTTTGTTTCCATAGTATCTTCGAGAGAAAAGCTATTATACTTGGCAAGCCTTCTTCCTCAGCATTCGTCTTTCATCAACTTTCTCGCGCGGTTAATATACATTTTATGCTGAAAACTGGACAAAAGAGAAGGAAAGTTGTTTCAATAATTCTCTACTTCTCACCGTAAGTGAGTCGCTGATGGTATACGGTTTTAGTGCTCATCATCACGTTGATCACCCGTTTGCACTTAACTTAGACCAACTTCGAATTGATATTTGTCACCCTCAAAGATAGAGTTCATTTCCAAGCTAAGTTAATTTCCTTCACGGGCAGCACATAATATTTGATCTGCTTTCATCTGTACTGCACTTGCCAAGGTAACCATTCCAAGTGAAACAGCTTATAATCGTCTTCATACAATGAAAACTTGACTGGCCTTAAATCAAATATTCTAACCATAGAGGTGAATAGGAGTCTTGTGTTCTTAGCCTCAAATTTTCGAACAATTATGGAATACAAGCACATATGTTTTGGATTCTATTGAACATGATCTTTTATCCCTCGTTTTATATCCGGTGTTCATTGGAACGCGTAATGTTGTAACTTTGCCAAACTTTATGTTTGAAGGACCTGACAGCACGATAAATACTTTTAATTTTAGCTGTGTTATCACTTAGGAAAATCGCGCATATATTATTAAAAACGGTGGTTTTTTTCACTCAGTTGATACTACATGAATCGTAGACTACATATCAGTTTAAGATAGAAAATGCATCTATATATAATAATACCAAAAGCGTTTTTCTTATTATGTTACTCACCCTGGTACTTTCCTAAGTACTGGTATTGGTCTTTGCCGTACGTGGCTGCCCCCCAACTGGCATGAACAAGCGCAGCAATGATAACAAGAAATATCATTCTTAGTCTTTCGCTGGATTCTGATGAAATGTCTTGGTCGCCCTGTTGTCTCTACTGCCCATGGCGCTATATATAATAAATTTAAGACTAAAATATGTACAATAAAACATAAATAAATACAAGAGTACCATTACCCGTGAATATGAAGATATACTCAGGGCCTCTGGCAAATTTCTCATTAATTTCTTCTACGTTTTGAGCGTGACTTGTTTTAAATCTTGCATGCTA
>CAXHWN010000194.1:445721-537721 GCA_964020975.1 Hermodice carunculata | reverse complement strand
AATTGAAACATTATTAAATTTGACAATACAGTGCAAACACAAGAAAAAATACCCTTTCTGCCATATAGTATTTGCCATGGAGCATATTATGCAAATTTAGAAAGTGGGCAGGCATATCCAGGGCAGCCTGTGGTAAAACGTTTTCCGAAAGTGATGTGTTTGCCTTAGGCCATTTTCGTCTTAGACATGAGTGGGTTTTCTTTTCACCGAAGTAAAATCGTCTGAAAATAAATTTCATGAATGGAAAATGATGTGTTACTTTCTCCTATATCAAGTGTCATTTCGATATATTGTATTTGAAAACCAAAATTATATGGGCGTGAAATGGGCCGTTTGTATATAGCGTACAACCATTTGGGGACAAAATTACTAGAAATTGGGGAAATATTAGACGAGTTTTTAAAACTTTTATTTATTTATTTATTTATTTATTTATTTATTTATTTATTTATTTATTTATTTATTTATTCATTTACTTATTTACTTATATATTTATTATTATTATTATTATTATTATTATTATTATTATTATTATTATTATTATTATTATTATTATTATTATTTGATGAGGAGCCATTTTTGACTTTGCCACGAGTTCGAAATCCTTTTGCTCAAGAACCTTATCATTTAATGGCCAGTAAAATTACCACAGTCCGATGAGATCACGATAGATAGATAGATAGATAGATAGATAGATAAATAGACAGATAGATAAATGAGTAAATAAATAAATAATGAATAGATAAATATAAAGATAAATAAATAGATTAAATAAATAAATGCATGACTAAATAAATAAATAAATAAATAAATAAATAAATAAATAAATAAATAAATAAATAAATAAATAAATAAATAAATGAATAAATAAATAAATAAATAAAACAAAATGAATTTATTAAAATATAGGCAAATAAATCTGTAGATAAAATCTCGTACCTGCGATGTTTACTTTTTTTCCAAATTACGAGATTTTGAATTTGTAACTTTAAGAAAAAAGACGTCATTTCGAGAAAAAAACTCGTAATTACGATATTATTGTGGTCACAATAGGCTTGGATACAAAATAAATGCTCAAAATGATGAGAACGTACGCCAGTATATTTATTGCGAGCACACCCATGTATGCAAAAATTGCCAAGTTCGATGTTCGCTGCCGGAGGAACAGAACCAGCGATGTGTAAAACTGAACAAATCCGAGTTACTCGCATTAGCGGATCGGTTTAACACTCAGAGATAGAAAATAAATAGATAAAAATGAGAAAGAAGCAAAGAAAACTGATTGAAGTTTCCATCACCATGGTTGACATTAATATTATCTTTTATCAGCTAACACTGAGATTTTATATTTTGGTGTAAGATAAACTTCACCATTAGAAAACCACAGAAAGTGTCAATTTCCCACATGTTCTATGAATAGTTGCCGTCTCCCTCCCTCCCTCCCTTCGTGACCTTGCAATATCAACCATTATAGTTTAGAATTCCACCCAACCACCACCACCACCAAAACAAAAACAAAAACAAAAATAAAACAAAAACAAAAATTCATAGTGTCGGCGCTAGAACCCATCAGAATTATTTCCAGCCCCCCCCCCCCCCCCCATGTTGAATTGTAGAGGACATTTCACCTATTTGTTGTCAGTAACAGCACGGGGGCTATTCTCTCGGCATGCATTGTGTAACTTTCATATTTTTATTTTAAATATTATTATGCCTTTGAAGAAAAGCTGTGTCTCCATTTCATCAGCATTATATTTCGTTTGTGTACTTTACATATCACACATACATGCATGCATACATACATACATACATACATACATACATACATACATACATACATACATACATTTCACTTGTGTACATTACATATCATACATACATGCATGCATACATGTACGCATACATACATACATACATACATACATACATACATACATACATACATACATACACACAATACAAATTACATAGATGTCATAACAATGCAGCACTTCAGGTAACTTTTCAATTAAATCGTTTTCCGTTTTCTGCAAAACTTACGCAGATAGATATACTTTATTGGAATGAAACTCCGCTGGGGACCTGTTAGCACGAAGCGCCACCTAGGGTCAACGTTAAAAAAACATATACAACCTCATGGACAGTTCAACATGCAGGCAGAACATTTGTAAGGATAATGTTGACATGAACAAAATAGTTACACCAGCAACAATGCTAGATATACTGTACCACTTTCAAAAATCTATCAGAAAGAGGTCATGGATAAATTTGACTTGTTTATTAAGCAAACAGCAATTATCTGTGGATTGGTCAAGTGTGAGTTAACCACAAAGAAACTCAAAAGAAATGTACCACTAAATCAAATGCTATCGAAACCATGGTTAAATGATACAGCTGAACAAAGAAACACGCCGTAATCCAAATGTTTAGAATAAACAACCTTAGTGAGCGGCACAAGGCTTTAAGTGAAGCGACATCGTAGTTCGCTAGCTGAAGAAGCCAAATGCAGAATTAAGAAATCTTAAACCGAGTTCCAAAAATTTGTTGGCACTTTTCGGGATATGCACTGCTGTGATGGTAAGAAGCTAATGTGTCAAATAGAAGTAAAGATAGACATACCACTGAAACATTATACAAGTCTACTGCAAAAGACCTGCAAAAAGCACAGGTATTGAAAATGTCATTCTGACAGGCGACTTAAACTCCGATTTTTTGACGCCATCAGCTTGACCAGTTTGCCCGTACTAATTTTCTTATTGTAACACATGTAGATGAGCCTACTCGTACTTAGACTTGCTCAAGTCTCACTGGACTGTCTTTCGTATTTTATTTAAAATCAAATTCATTGCAAAATGAAATTTTAAGTAAACACACGTCGTAGCCTTATTCTGTTACAATACAGGTAGGCCCTTAAACCCAGCTAATTGGCGTGGAACGTGTCTATAACCAGATAACATTGACTCCAGATGATAAACGCCGGGCGGTCTGCACTGTGATTCTTATCACACAGACAAGCCAGCGGTCATAAGCACCTCTCATAAGAAGCTGTTAATTGAGGGAGACGGTCAGCTTTGTCTCGCTTGAGTGGCCAGTGACCAGCCATGCATTCTTCCAAGACCACTTTGCCTTCAGCCTTATCGCGATGATAATGGAATTAGAACTGACAAGGACTCAATGGCTGCTACTGTTGAAACCGGCACGGCGACAGTGTCGACCAGTTAAAAAAAATAATAACAGTAGGACCTACTCAATAACACCATGTAGTTGGCATAATATTATACAGTTAACTTTGTGGAGGGGAAAATGTATCGCACTTCTGGGTGGGACCGCGGGATGGGAAAATAGGGACATGCACCAGCTAGGGACTTGAGCAAGTCTAACTCGTACTCTATTGCACACCAATCAGCGACAGGTCTAGATCAAATACTATGTAATATTCCCAACTATGTGCGTGACTGTCGTGTGCTTCTTCCAATTTTGAATTGTGACCGCAGTGTAAGCGGTGCTAATCTACTTTTTCGTAAAAAAAAAAAAAAAAAAAATCATACATTTAAACGTCGTATTTGGGATTATAATAAAGTGGACTTCAATGTGTTCAGAATCACCCTTCGAAGTGAGACTGCAACTCGTGTTTCATGTCCGAGGAAGTCGATTTATGTTGCGAATTCGTGGTCCACACTATTCTTGGACACCGCTGCATTCCAAATAGAAACATTGAAGTCAGACCACGTGACTTACCTTGGTACTATTCCCACCTTCGGTCACTGAAACCCAACGTTAAAATAAAATATGAAAATGCAAAAAGCCTCAATTTTAATACCAGTGCATGGAACTCATTTTCTGAAGCCCGAAATCATTTATAAGGAACAGCTCAAACTCGCTGAGGAAGAGTACAATAATGAACTCTGCAACGACTAAAATTACACACGAAGAAAAGTAAATCCTGGTGGCGCACAGTAAAATAGTTTTTGAGACGCAATCATTATATCTGGGTGCCAACCCAGACCTTTCTTTCTTTCTTTCTTTCTTTCTTTCTTTCTTTCTTTCTTTCTTTCTTTCTTTCTTTCTTTCTTTCTTTCTTTCTTTCTTTCTTTCTTTCTTACTTACTTACGATCAGATTTGTCCGGAGTTTTTCTCGGACCTTAGTATTCCGAAAACCACCAAACTTGCCATGGTGACTGACTTACCTGTGAAATTAAGCACTTGACTTGGAATAGTCATGATGTTAAAAATTATGCAAATAAGGGACTATTCAAATTTTAAAAGCTCCATATCTTCCAAACTATTGCAGATAGACACAAAGTTCTAACTTGCACATGTAGGTTTGAGAAATCTGTCAATGGACAGTGACGAAAAGTTGTAGAAGTGCAACTAAATGTGGCAAGTTTGAAGCTTTTATGCCATGTTAACTGTCTGAATATATTCTTGTGGAAGGGGAAAAGGGGGCACATTGTGTTGAATATAAAATTATTTGTTACATTGACACAATATAATTTAGACTGTAGTCAAGAATTATGTATGATGTCAAGTCAGATTCACATGTTGAAGTATTTATTGGAACAACCATCACTCAATACTTTTTGTGTAAAAAAACCCCTCATAATCATCATACAAACTCTATGAGTGGGCTCTCTCTCTCTTTCCCTCTCCCCAATCCCTCCTCCGTCTTTTTGTCTGGGTGCCAACCCAGACATACTGTTTTCTCAAAATTCTTTCTTTCTTTCTTTCTTTCTTTCTTTCTTTCTTTCTTTCTTTCTTTCTTTCTTTCTTTCTTTCTTTCTTTCTCTCTCTCTCTTTCTCTCTCTCTCTCTCTCTCTCTCTCTCTCTCTCTCTCTCTCTCTCTCTCTCTCTCTCTCTCTCCCCCTCGTTCTTTCTTTCCACCACATAATTTGTCCGGAGCTTTTCTCAAACACCATGCAAGCTACTATTTTCAAAACTTGGCATGGTAACAGAGCTAAAGACTGGATGACGGGGTTTGTCCACCACAAAATCGCAAATAAAACTTTTTCTACCAACTTGATTTCAAATATTTTTGCAGCATATGATAACATATACTTATACACTTCAGATGATAGAATGAAACATTTTTACACCCCAAAATAAGGAATTTTCCTTCATAATGACATTGTACAATATGTGGACTTTGCAGCAATTTGTACATGGGGGTAGCAGCGGGAACCTCAATGGCTCATAACAAACAAATACACGTGCACAAAAAGCATGACAATCACTGTGTGACTGTTTTAGTTGCACTGGTCGCACTCAGATAATCATATGATTGGTTTGAAACAATACAAGTTTGCGTCCAATGATTGAACATACATTCCTTATATTATTGAAACCAATGTCACATGTCAGCCTTACACAGGTGTCAACAAGGGCATAATCTTGAAAATTAAGCCACAATGAAATTTTCAGCTGAAGGTAGGAAACTGATTCTTCAAATTTACAAGTATTTTGAAGGCGAGAAGAAAAGAGGCGCTCCCTTTTACTCTTTTTCATGTGCTCGGAAGAGAACAGCTCATGCGTTTGGTATTAATGAGACATATTTATACAGACTGATCAAGGAAGAAGAGAAAGGGACCAATTCAAAACCATTATATGAAAATAAGAAAAAAGAAACACTTGACAAGTTCGACCAGCATATTGTGCGGACAACGATTCAGGAATTTTACCGAAAGAATGAATTCATGTCAACTAGGAGGTTAAAAAAAAAGATTGGAAAATGACCATAATTTACATGTGTCAAAATATACCATACTGAAGCTGTTGCAAAAATTTGGCTACAGATATGGAAAGTGCCAAACTTTTAATCGAGCAGTATCGTGTGAACGATCTGATTTGGTAGCCCAAAGACATCAGTACCTAAGAACAATAAAACAAAGAAGAAATAGTGGATACAATATTGTTTACCTTGATGAGACATGGGTAAATGCAAACCATACAGCATCGTATCAGTGGTTGCCTCCTGACCCTAAAGACGGGAGAAAAATACCAGCAGGAAGGGGGGAAAGACTCATAGTGTTGCATGCTGGTGGCAGTATGGGATTTTTGCCAGGATGTGAGCTTGTGTTTAAATCTCTTTCCACAGATGGAAGGGACTACCATAAGGAGATGAATGCTACAGTATTCATGGACTGGACCATCAAAAAACTTATTCCCGCATTACCCCCTAAGAGCCTGGTAGCATTGGACAATGCCTCGTATCACAGTGTTAGGGTTGAAGGTACAAAAACGCCCACATCCAATAACAGGAAAGCTGAAATGCAGGAGTGGTTAGT
Organism: Hermodice carunculata; assembly: GCA_964020975.1. Taxonomy (NCBI): domain Eukaryota; kingdom Metazoa; phylum Annelida; class Polychaeta; order Eunicida; family Amphinomidae; genus Hermodice; species Hermodice carunculata. Next base: position 531,440 of record CAXHWN010000194.1, on the reverse strand, counting down.
GAAGAACAATATTAAATTTGAAAACAAAATGACCAAACCCAAACTTTATGAACTCATTAAACAGAACAAGCCACCCCCTAAATTCAAATTTGATGAACTGTTAAAGGAACATGGGCACGAGGCACTAAGACTACCACCATACCATTGTGACCTTAATCCAATTGAGTTAATTTGGGGGGATGTAAAAGGGCTAGTTGGGCAAGAAAATTCTACTTTTAAATTGAAAGATGTACAGCGTATAGTTGAAGAAGCATTACAAGAAACAACAACAGAAAGATGGGTTGCATGCATCAACAAAGTTAAAAATGAAATTGAGGAAGGATACTGGAAAAAAGATGCACTGAATGTGTCAGAAGAGATTCAGCCCTTCATAATTCATTTAGAATCAGAAGATGAAGACACTGATGAAGAGGAGTTGCTATAAACAGGTCAGGTTTGTGGTATTAACTGCGCATCTTCTTGTGGCAAAGCTGACCTGTATATATGGACATGATTTTCAGGTTTGAACCTCCTCCCCTATGAACACTGAAAATACCAGCGAGTGCTTCCATTCCTTATAATTATTATATCAATGTTAAGCCATATGCGTCAATATACATGTAACTATTTGCCTATACCACAATGAAATCACCATGCTTGACAATAGCCTTATTTGACTTTTTAAATAGATTTGTGATGAAGTATATAATATGAGGCATGGAACCTAACCCTATACACCTATGCCTTTCTATAATTTTTGTCTTTTTTTTGCAGAGAGTCCTTATTTTTGGTAGCAGAGCATGCTCCATACATATGGCAATTTTTTTAACAATAATAAACAGTGGCATCCATTTTATTTGCCGGAATAATGAAAACGAGTTAGCTTCAAATCCTTCTATATGGTCCCTGTTGAAATGGTTTGCATTTGTCTGTGGTCATTGCGTCATGCTTGGATGCCCTGTTACACATGCACTGGGCCTTGCTTACCATTCATTGGTTGACTGTCACCTCAAAGTTTACAGGTCTAAATAAGTGTGCCATTAAGGTCCTTGCTGGTCCCCCCATGTACAAATTGCTGCAAAGTCCACATATTGAATAATGTCATTATGAAGGAAAATTCCTTATTTTTGGGTGTAAAAATGTTTCATTCTATCATCTGAAGTGTACAAGTATATGTTATCATATGCTGCAAAAATATTTGAAATCAAGTTGGTAGAAAAATTTTTATTTGCGATTTTGTGGTGGACAAACCCCGTCATCCAGTCTTTAGTAGGGAAGTTGACTATCTGATTTTAGACACAAAATTTCAATGGGTACATAAGGGTTTGTGAAACCTGCCAATATAATGGACAGTATGTGAAAGTTGTAGAATTTCAAATTATGCTAATAAGAGCCATTCAAAAATTTAAAAGTTGAATATCTCCCAAACTATTATAGATAGAGATGCCATTCCAACTGTAATCAGTAGGTTTGTGGCAAAAACGCACCCAATGAACTATGAACCAAAGTTATAGGATTTTAATTTATGCAAAATTAGGTGAATATGCTTTTTTTAAATATCTTGAATAGCTTCAAAACTATTATAGATAGAGGTGCCATTCCAACTTCAATTTATGGGTTTGTGACATAACTGCATCCAATGAACCATGATCCAAAATTGTACAATTTTAATTTATGCCAATAAGATGAATAAAAGAAATTTAAATCTTTGAATAACTTCAAAACTATTAAACATAGAGGTGTGATTCCAACTTATATTTGTAGGTATGTGACATAGCCGCGTCCAATGAACCATAAACCAAAGTTGTAGGCTTTTAATTTATGCAAATTAGGCAAATACACAAAATTAAAGTCTTGAATCGCTTCAAAACTATTACAGATAGTAGTGTCATTCAAACTTCACTTTATAAGTTTATGACATGGTCACATCCAATAAACCAAGGAGCAAAGTTGTAGCATTCTAATTTATGGAAATTAGCGTGATACACAAAATTTAGTTTATGTTGAACAATGGCAAAGTGTAGCTTCAAACTGTTGTCATTTTGAAGGCACCCAGACAGATTTGCTGTCAATACAATCTTCTTTTCTAGTTGTTCGACTGTTCCCTCTCTCACACATGATGACAAATACATTTCTGATAGTATATCCAAAGCTGACATTTTTAATAGTATTTTCTACAACAATGTAATGCATATGTCGACCCTGCATCTGCAACATTGCCTGAATATATTGAGCCCCCTGCTTCTACAGAGCTTCTGGTCCAGATGGCTTTCGTGCAAAACTACTCAAGGATGTTGCACCTGCTGTTTCCTCTTCTCTTGCTAGACTATTTAACTTATCACTTCATAAAAAACAGTTTCCGTCAATCTGGGAAAGAGCTAACGTTTCTCCATTTTATAAAAAAGGCCTTAAAATTTATGTGACGATTATAGGCCGGTGTCGCTACTTGAAACGATAGTTCTCAAGTGTGTATTTATTTTTTCGCGATAACATTGTCATTTCTGCTCATCAGTCAGGTTTATTTCCGGGGATGCGACTATGAATCAGTTATTTCTTCTGTACCATGAACTATGTTTGGCTGTTGGCCAACAAAAGGAAGCGCAAGTAATTTTTATTGATATTAGTAAAGCATTCGATAAGGTTTGGCTTTTTGGACATCTGCACAAATTAAAGAGAGTAAGTATTGGCGGAGAGCTTCATGAATGGTTCTCTGACTATCTAAAAAATCGCTACCAACGAGTGGTTATTCAAGGTCAGTCCTGAAGCTGGGGTAAAATTGGTGCTGGTGTATTACAAGGTTACGTTCTTGGGCCTCTTATGTTTCTCATTTATTTTAACGACATTACGGATCTTGTCCCATCGAATATAAAATTGTTTGCCGATCATACCATTTTGTATTTGAATATTGATGATCCTATCAACGCAGCCGAAACTGTAAACTCGGATCTTATAGATATAGAGCGGTGGTCCAAAGATTGGCTTGTGACCTTCAATGCTTCAAAAACTGATTGTATGCTTGTATCTCGTAAAGTAAACCAATTAAACCATCCTCCTATTCTTTTTGAAGGTCATACATTACAAAACATTACCCAACACAAATACCTTGGGCTCACGTTACGATCGAATTTAAGATGATCTGATCACATTTCTCAAATTTATAACAAATTCAGTAATCTGGTTCACATTATGAAGAATTTGAAGTTTACACTGGACAGACAGTCTCTGGAAACTATATTAGTTTCGTTAAACCGATACTAGAGTATGGTAGTGCAGTATGGAGCAACTGCACAGTACATGGCGAAAAAAAAGTAAAATATCCAGCTGGATGCTGGTCGCATTGTCACTGGTGCAATGTATGGAATGGGCAGTGCTAACATTAAGAAGAAACCGGGTAGCTAACCAACCGAACACAGAGAAATATTTGAGTTAATATTGATGTATAAACTTGTGAATAAGCTCGTTCCCGATTCATTATGCTCTGTCCTTAGTACTGCTTCTACCCTGGGTAAACAATATCATACTCGACAGTAATTTAATCTTCCCAATTTTCGGGTTCGTACTGAATTATTTGATAACTCTTTTTTCCCTCAACTGTTAGATTATGGAATGAGTTACCTCTCGAAATTAGAAATTCCGTGTGCTTCAAAACATTTAAATCGAATATTACGGGGTCGGTCGTCGGCGTTATAAAGTTTTCTGAACTGTATAATTATGGTATTATATTTCTCTCAGTCCAACACACCCGCCTCCGCCTTGGTGCTAGTCAATTAAATTCACACTTCTTTAGGATTGGCGTGAAGGATTTACCACTATGTGCCTGCTGTTTATCTAGTGAAGATACTTGGCATTACTTCTTTAACTCTCCCACTTAATGATCATCGCTTCATACCTCAATTTCTCGTTATGCTCCTTTTACTTTGCAAACTGCATTATGCGGCTGTCCTGAGCCGCATCAAGTGAACCATGAACCAAAGCTGTAGGATTTTATTTTTTTGCAAATTAGGTGAATATGCAAAATTTGAATCTTGAATAGCTTCAAAACTATTATACAAACAGGTGCCATTCCAACTTCAATTTATGGGTTTGTGACATAGCCACATCCAATGAATCACGAACCAAAGTTATAGAATTTTAATTTATGCCAATTAGGTGAGTATGCAAAATTTAAATCGTGAATAGCCTCAAAATTATTATAGATAGAGGTGTCATTCCAACTTCAATTTGTAGGTTTGTGATATAACCATATTAAATGAACAAAATTGTAAAATTTCAATCTATGCAAATTACGTTAATTTAAATCTTGAATAGTTTCAAAATTATTATATATAGACGTGCCATTCTAGCTTCAATTTATAGGTTTGTGACATTGCCGCATCTAATGAACCATGGACCAAAGTTATAGGATATTAATTTATGCAAATAAGGCGAATACACAAAATCTAGATCTTTGAATAACTTCAAAGCTATAATACATAAATGTACCATTCCAACTTCAATTTGTAGGTTTGTCACACAACCGCATCCAATGAATCATGTACCAAAGTTGTAGGCTTTTAATTTATGCAAATTAGACAATAGACAAAATGACGATCTTGAATAGTTTCAAAACCATTATGAACAGTGGTATCATTCAAACTCGAGTTAATAAGTTTGTGACATGGCCACATCCAACGAAGCAAGAACCAAAGTTGCAGCATTTTGATTTACTGTATTCATTCTTATTGTAAAATGCCATGCCAATGGAAACATGTTCTCGGTCACACAGTGTTTTTGCGGGACTATGGAAGAAGTGACTTTCTTGATTGAGATTATACAAGGCTCTACACAATAAATGTGGATGTTAAAAACGTTTTAAATCTTTACGAATGAGCCTGATTCTAACAGTTGGAAGCATCATATTTGCTAAAGTCTAAATGTATTTTAATTTTGAATAAAGACCACTTGGATTAAAGGTTGGGGTGTGCTTCTATTAGGGCCTGTGCTAATATTAGAATGAGTACTTTATGTAAATTAGGCAAATGCAAGAAATTTAGATCATGTTGGACAATGCCAAAGTGTAGCATTTCAAACTGTTCTCATTTTGAAGGTACCGAGACAGATTTGCTTTGAAGTAAATCTTCTTTTTTAGTTCTTTCATTTTTCCTTTACCACCAAATTTGTCCAAAGTTTTTCTCGGACACTTTTATTCCGAAAACCAAATCACCAAGCTTGTCATGGTGACGGACCTTCCAATGAAATTGTGTATATCTTTTGGAATAGCCCTGATGTTTAAAATTATGCAAATTAGAGGCAATTGGAGTTTTAAAGGCTCTATATCTTTAAAAATATTACAGATAGACAGAGTTCTAACTTACACATGTAGGTTTGAGACATCTGGCAAATCCAATAGCATGCAAACAAAAGTTGGGCAATTTCTATGTGTGTTAAATTCACTGAATTACCCCACAACACACACACAGACACACACACACACACACACACACACACACACACACACACACATACCTTCCACTGCTTGTTACAAGCTGCATGGACCGCCATGGTGCTAGGTAACCACTTTACACTGATTTCATAATAAATTACCTGGAACCTGTGTCATAGGCAGCCTTCTATCCACGCATGCTACAGGCGCATGGTTTGGAAAGTTTGGGTCTGGAGGCAAAGGGAGGGGGCAGGGGACCAATAACAACTGTGTAAGTAGGTTCTCAATGAATTACAGAGAATCTCTTTCCGTTCATGCAAGAACACATCTGCTCCATGCTGCTTTATGAACCATGCGGTCAAAAGCCCCCCCCCCCCCCCGCCCACTATTGCCGAACAGAGCTGTCAGTGCACTGTGACTGAGATTGATGTCCTAGCTGGTCTGTTTTTGTTTTAGGCCACCATGCGTCTCCTGTGCTTATCAATCCCAAACGAGCAGAGGCGCTGCCCTTCTGGGCAGAATAAGCCTCCTATGTGTACCCTCCCTTCAAAATAAACTACATACAGTGCTGAGTTGGTTGGACCTATAAAAGTATGGTCTTCCAGTCCTCAATGACTGTTTTCACAACTTTGTTAATTTTGAAACAGTGTGTAGTTTTGTGTCATCTCAGTGGTCACTTTCATGTCTTTGTTTTCTTGTAACCTGTGACATGAAGCCTGTTCTTCATAGCCAAGACAAGGAACACTGGGACAGTATAGTGCATGTCTCAGTTCACAGGTACATATACATGGCTAGTTGTCAAGAAACGTGAACAATTGGGTTTTATGTCTCTAGTATCATTAATTTAGCTATTATGATTGTATAAGTACCGTTATCTTATGTCCCACGATGAGATCTTTCGGGGGATATATGGTTTTGTATATCTAAGATCGAAACTTGTTTCTAATTTTGTTGAAACTGTGCCAAATTTTGGCGATTTTTGTGTCATTTCTATTCCACTATTTTCTAAAATTATGATTTACCTAAATACAATGCTATAATATCTCCAGGTTATAATGAAATTTTAATTGCCAATGTTTTGTGAATAAAGAAACAGCAATGTTTACATATATGATGGAGATCGTAGATTTTGGAAAATAGCTTTATGCTGGCGTACTTTTTTGAAACCATGAGTATGCGCTCATTCAGGCATACCTATCTGGAAAAGAAATGAGTTCACAAATACTTTATAACATTGAATATTAGGAGCTTGATAGAGGCACATGAAACGATCGCGTTTTGCAATTGTAAAGATGTTAGTATACACATTTTTTGGATATAAATGATGTGGGGTAGTTTTTAGTGCCATGGGTATGCTGTTTCGTTCTACACAGTGGGCAGCAATTTTTGTATCAGTGGCAGATATTACATGCAGTTTACCGTCCAACTGCGCCTTCGGAATATGCCAAACCTTGAAAACCGAGATCCATTTTCCTTCCATTTATTAACCATTTCCCCCAAATCTGAAATCGTGGGTATGCTGAAGCCATGAGTATGGAAAAACAGGTATGGCAAATATCGACTGTGGTCGCCATCTATATCGAAACTATTCGGATGTAGCAGCACCAAATCAGCAAAAACATGATGCAGCAACAAAACCACAATGCATATATGCGTAAGTAACTTTCTTTTCCTAACAGTTATGCAAGTTTGGTGAAATTACGTTTGATCAGTAAACAGCAAAGAGGAGACTGAGGTCCATGGCAGTACTTTTTCATGGGCATTAGTTAATAATCTTGTCATAGTGATGTAGAATTGATGTGCCAAAATAGATGTGGGCGATAAAAGCACAAGTTTAGCCTACTTACTTCATGTATATTAGCACAAGTAAAGTGCATACGCATGGTGTCATGCGTACTCATGGCTTCATTTGTTTATCAAATCACATTCAGAGAGATTATATCTTTATGGATTGGTCATTTTCATACTATTATTGAAAATAGTGTTGGAAAATACTCATGCAACACATTTTGGGGGCAATTTGTAAATCATTATGGAGTATTTAATACTTTTCATCCAATAACATTTAATTTGATATAAAGAAGCATACTATAATCTTCAAAAAATAAAGCCTAAATGAAAGTGCATGTGCCAAATTAACATGATTTACATTCAAAAGCGTAAAAGCCATATGTTGAGCAATAATTTGATGATAAAATCTTTATGGGGTTAGAAATACTGATGCATTCTCATGGTTTCACGCATGCTCATGGGTTCTAAATATGGAATCAAAATTCAGAGAGGTTATATCTTTCTACAATTGATCGTTTGATATTATCATTTCAAGAATTTGACGAGGGCACTTACATATTACTTTTATGAAAAAACAGATTGCTCTATTAATATTTAAGAAATCTAATCAAACCTCACAAAACATTAAAATGATGATAAAACTAAAGGCTAAGGTGCCAATTCAGCATTATTCACGTTCAAATAATAAAAAATATACATGGCCGAACAAGTTTTGTTTTAAGGCTTAACTGGTCATAAATATATCAGTATAATATTATACTCTTGATTGCATGTAGCAAACCACAATAAAATGTAATAAAGTTTTCAAGTAGAGTGGTACCTGCTATATGCATCCACTGCCGTGAGCAGCCGCATTGTTTTTTGTGGTAACTAGGCTTGGACAGTGGAGTCAATTTCTTTGTAAAATTTACCTGTGGTGACAGGTCACCTGCTCTATGTGGCCACTTTTTCTTGGCAGAAGGGGTGGCCACATACAGCAGGTACCACTGTATATCGAAAATTAATAGCCTTAAACCTAACACATTTATTTCTTTTGCCTTTTGCAATCTTCCCCAAAGTGTGAATATTTAAAATAGAATTTAATTTTACATGGATATTGCTCATGGATTTTTATTACTACATTCTTTATTTCCAGCATGATCGTCAAGATACCTTTTAGCAGACTGTACACTGAGTGAAAAGGAAGCCATGACAAGTGTATCTGAAGATAAAGATATGCTTCCAAAGAGACGAGCAAAAGTCTATGACTATATTTTGGTGAAGATCATGCCAGTAAAAGCAAAGAAGCCCCTGCATTATGTTGGAAAAATTATTGAGCCTTAATCAGATGATGAAGATGATGACTTAATGGTTTCCTTTTATCGGCAAAGCCGAAAAGAGAAAGCAACGTTAGTTGAACCTGGAGTTGAAAACATTGCTCCAATATAAAAGCAAAATGATATTGTCATGTTTCTTTCTCGCCAAAAGAGTGTGGGTAGCACATGAAGAGTTGACAGATGTTTGCATTTCAATGTCGACCTCGCCTAATACAACTGTCATTAGAACTCAAATTCAAATGCACTAGTTTAAAATCTGATTATGCGCTGGAAATAATGGAAATTGGTGCTGTAGTCTGCTAGTCATTGAAAACATGATAAGAAGCAGGGGGCTCAACTTTGCATATAATCTTTGAGGGACACGACGATTTGTGGTTCCATCAAGAACTAATAGGTGTTTTTGCAGATTTCTTTCTACGGGTTTTGCAATGTTAGTTACGATTGACTTTTATTATGATATTTTATATGAAAGACACCAATGCTAGAGGCCAGATCCTTATGAGACATAGGGTTTGAATAAAGTACATTTAGTTAAATGTCTGAAAAAATATTTGAGAGAAAAGGCTCAGTGAGCCATTTTCTGTAATCAGTTTACCATTAAAATTATATTTTTCTAAACAAGTCATGTTATTCTACCTATAGGTTTACTGATAGAATAATACTTTTAAAAATGAAACCATGGGTATGCATGAAGCCGTGAGTATGCGTTGTTTTCTTTATTCTTCAAAACATTTTTGAAGGCATTGAATCCGTGTACTATACCCAGATATCTGGTGCACATTGTCCAGGTTATATTCAAGACCTATATGTACAATATAACTATTTCTAAACCTTTTTATTCCTATTATGGCAGAAAATGTGAAACCATGAGTATGCCAGCTTATCCTAGCAAAAAAATTAAAAGCATTAAGAAAATGAACAGTTTAATCACCAGAAGAGGCAAGCGAGAATGCTCATTAAAAACCAAAACTCTTAAAATGTTCTTGAAGGTCATGTTCCTGATTTTGGCGTCACGTAATTCCAGAGACGAATGCTAAAGTTTATTTTAATGAAACCGTGGATATGCATTATTAGATTGCTTTATAGTTTAAATACATGAAACATATGTCGACAGTGCATATCCCTTTAGATTTGTATGCCTTTCCAGATACTCTGTGATTCACTTTGTCCATAAATCATGGACTAGCATAATGGTGACAAGAAGTGTAAGATCGTCATGTTTATTAGAGTGAAAATTTTCAATGATACCAATTATTTTCACATTACATCTTTTAATTTAGAAATAAGATATTTGTCCGTAATGCAGTCTATAATAAAGTACATGATGTAGAGAGATTAAAAATATATCAAAAAATGTCTTGTAGAATTTTTCATCATAATCACTTCATACTAAAATAAATAATTCGTGTGCATACTCATGGTTTCAAGTAGTTTGTATCTTAATTTACAGTGCATCCGTACAGTTCTAATTTTCAGAATTAAGTTACCCAAATTTTTCCACAACCTCCCTAACATGTATACATTATATACGCAAAAGATGGTAATCCTAGCATAAAGCTTAAAAAACCCATGCCTGAACCCCATTTGTTGACGTTTCGTGACAACTGGCCACTGTACATAGTTTCGTGACAGCGTCCGTTAAAGTTTGTTTATGTAATAAAGGAATGAAGACAGTTTTGTATTGCATGCATACATCCCCTTCAATTATAACATGCATACTTTGAACAACAAAAACAACAACAACAACAACAACAACAACAACAACAACAATAATAATAATAATAATAATAATAATAATAATAATAATAATAATAATAATAATAATAATAATAATAATAATAATAATAATAATAATAATAATAATAATAATAATAATAATAATAACAATAATAATTGAATATCTTTATTCTGGGTGACCCAACTCAGACTAAGTCTGTTCTTCCGTGGGGCCCAGTAAAAACATACATACAATACATATATACAATGTCAAAACATGTTAAAATACCTGAGCAACAGCTGTGAGGAATAAAGTTGGGCATATTAAAAGTAGCATTGTTTATATTTTAGTTGAAGACCCTTTAATATACAGCCTATATCAAAATTCAACAGAAGAGCGTGTACAATATGGACAAGAGTACTTCCATGTGTATATAGTTTAGATACAGACAGCTTACCTTATGGAGAGTAAAGAGTTCGGACTGTGGAATAGGGTAATGACTACCAGGAAGTGCTTCTGGACAAAAAGACACAAATACAATTGAACATGTATATGTGCATTTATGAAAAATGTACATGTACATACACATATATTCATCCATACTGCCCAGAAGGGCTGACCCTCTCAGGAGTGGGAACTTTTCTCTGGTCCCAGGGGTGCCCACTGTACAGAGGTTTCACTGTACAAGTAAACACTGAAAATTGTGTGTCTGAGTAAATACTATTGATATTATTCAAGTTTTAAAATGTGAAATGTGTTTGATCATGTTGTTAAGCACATTTTCAGATGCTACAAGTTTTGCATATTTCCTTCTCATACATGTACCCCACACTCATAACTGTACCATTACCATTTGGAATGACACCTCTGTCTATTATAGTTTTAACGATATTAAAGATTTTTGATGGTGGAAATATGTGTACTTCTAGTATATGCACACCATTATGTAGGTTTGTGCTGTTTGCAGACCCAAAGGCAGGAAAGCATAAACGTATAGGGGTATTTTGAGTATCTTCAAATACATTATGCATAAAAATGTCAATCTCTTTTTATGTCTGAGTGAAGACCCAGACATTCTTTCTTTCTTTCTTTCTTTCTTTCTTTCTTTCTTTCTTTCTTTCTTTCTTTCTTTCTTTCTTTCTTTCTTTCTTTCTTTCTTTCTTTCTTTCTTTCTCTCTTTCTCTCTTTCTCTCTTTCTCTCTTTCTTTCTTTCTTCTTAACGACCAAATTTTTCTGAAGTTTTTCTCGGGCACTTTTTTTTTCGAAAACCAACAAACTTGTCATGGTGACTGACCTACCACTGAAATAGTGTATATCGTTTGAAATGGTCATGATGTTTAAAATTTATGCAAATGAGGGGCAATTAAAATTTTAAAAGCTCCATAGCTTCCAAACTATTGCAGATAAACTCAAACTTCAATATACGTGCATAGGTTTATGCCACCTGCCAATATAATGGAGAGTAAATGAAAGTTGTAGAATTTTGAATTATGCTAATTAGGCACATTGAAAACTTTAAAAGTTGAATATCTTCAAAACTATTACACGTTGAGATGCCATTCCAACTTCAATTTATAGGTGTTGTAGGATTCTAATTTATGAAATAAGGCGAATATGCAAAACTTAAATCTTAAATAGCCTCGAAACTATTAGAGGTGCCATTTCAACTTCAATTTGTAGGTTTCTGACATAACCACAGCCAATGAACCAAAATAGTACAAATTTAATTTATGCAAATTAGATGAATACACAAATTTAAATCTTGAATAACTTCAAACTTATTATACATAGAGATGCCATTCCAACTTTAATTCATGGGTTAATGACAATACACATCTAATGAACTATGAATCAAAGTTGTAGAATTTTAATTTATGCAAATTACGTGCATATGCGAAACTTAAATCTTGAATAGTTCTCAAAACTATTATACATACTGGTGCCATTTCAACTTTACATTATTGGTTTGTGACATTAGTGTATCCAATGAACCATGAACCAAAATTGTAGAATTTTAATTAATGCAAATAAGGCGAATACACAAAATCTAGATCTTGAATAATTTCAAAACAATTATAGATAGAGTTACTATTCCAACTTCAATTTGTAGGTTTGTCACATAATCGCATCCAATGAACCATGTACCAAAGTTGTAGGCTTTTAATTTATGCAAATTAAACAATAGGTAAAATGAAGATCTTGAATAGCTTCAAAACTATTATATATAGTGGCGTCATTCAAAGTCGAGTTTATAAGTTTGTGACATGGTTTCACCCAACGAAGCAAGAACTTGAGTTGCAGCATTTTAATTTATGCATTTGAGGCTAATACACAAAATTTAGATTCTGTAGAACAGTGGCAAAGTGTAGCATTTCTAACTGTTGTCATTTTGAAGGTAACCAGAGAGATTTGCTTTCAAGCAATTCTTATTTTTCAGTTCTATCCTGCATTTTGTCTTTTTCCACAAAAGGGATTTGAATAAGGCTCGGCCCTTTTTCCCTATTGCCTATGAGACACATGTGCTGTATTTGATGTTTTTGGATCAATAAAAATGTTAAACCAAGTCTGCTTTTTGTAACGTCACGTAGCTTCTGTCGCTGAAATTCCAATTGAATTCCAATTGTGAATCTTTGAATGCACCTTTTATATTTGAGCAAATTTTACGTGCAATCTCAAAGCTTAACAAGAGGACTTTGACAGCCCTGTGCTCACATGAACTTGGATGCACAGATTGAGGTGTTTCTTTCATGTTTGGCATTAGGATCCACTATAACTATTTTCAAGATATAAGCCAATTCGTCAGTATGACCTTTCTGTGAGTGACACCGACCGAAACCCCACCAGTACTGTCTTACTTACGTTGAATAGTAATCATGGGTCTAGATTTCATCATTACCCAGATATTTATGAGGCAATATGTAAGTGTGACCGTTCAAGGTCACTCGAGGCCATAATAGACACCCCCCCAAAAAAACCCATTTGATACTTTCCTGTTAGTGCTATTGTTATATAGCAGAAACTTTGGGCTTTAAATCCATCATTACCGATCGATATAGAAGCAGAAATGTCAGATTTACTAATGTACCTTAAGTAACAATGCTAATATGTATAGGTAACCTTACCGATAATTCGTAATTTTGATAATCCCTAAAATAGCAAATTTATGTCAGCAGCACCATTTGGTGTACAATTCAGTGGATATCGAATCCAGATACATTAACACCAAGTTTGAATACAATGCAACATGTGCTATGGGAAGAGACGATTAGCAACACAAAGAAAGAAAGAAAGAAAGAAAGAAAGAAAGAAAGAAAAAAAGAAAAGAAAAGAAAAGAAAAGAAAAGAAAAGAAAAGAAAAGAAAAGAAAAGAAAAGAAAAGAAAAGAAAAGAGAAAAGAAAAGAAAAGAAAAGAAAAGAAAAGAAAAGAAAAGAAAATTTCATTTATAGTAGAAAAAAATTACAGCGCCACCTTTTTCAACAAATTAAGGTCGTCGGATCGTTGCCTGCTCAATTTCGGAACAATTAGCCAAATGGTTACGGAGAAAAAATTTTCAGATTAAAAAAAAAAAAAAAAACCGCGTGGAGCATGATCATTTAAACGAACTCAGATGATAGTAACCTTACGTACAGCCGGACCAAGTTTGAAGAGAACGTGGCCGATGCTTTTGAAGAAGAAGCCGAGAATGTGAATCTCCACTGCAATGTCCATTGACTTGCATTATAATCAATGGTCATATACTGATAAGTATCCAAATCTAAAATTTCGTAAAAAATCAGTAATCCAGAGCAACACCACCCAGTGAATAACTTGACCGCTCAACAAGGTACATTTCTAGCAAATTTTAGCTTCAGCTGACTGACGTTTTTGAAGAAGTCGGGAATAGTAAAAAGACTAAAAAAAAAAAAAAAAAAAAAAAAAAAAAAATCCTACTTCATCAAAATCGCAGCCCCATCTGCTGAACAAATTAATGTCTATAGGTCCACAAAAGTGTCCAGATGCATTTCCTTCAAAGCAATCGGCCTCGTAGGTTTGTTGATGATTTTGCCCCAAAATGGACAAAAAAATCATTTTAAAAACCCAAATCAACGGGGTTTATGTATTTGAACTCTAAGTCACATGTCAAAAACAATGGGTGCACCCCCAGAAATCTTACAAGAGCAAAAGGGGGCTGGGGAAGGGAGAAATATTTCACCTCTTCTCTTTACATTTAACTTAATGAGCTCAATAATCATATATTGTCTTATTGTAATGGTTGATGTGTTCGCTTCTAACAGTACATGAATGAATTTATATCTCCATGCAGATACCACAATTCTTGTAGAATCTGATGACCAATTAATTACATAAAGCCCTGAATGCATTAAACGAATAATGTAAAAGTGGCAAATTAAAGTTAACCTAAGGAAAAATTAATAATGTTCTAAAAAGGTCGCACTAGTAAACTGCACAAATTTTTAACTGATGGTAGTATACTGGTTGTACAGTACTTAAATCTGTGACCCTGTCACTACGCAATGGTGACAGTCAGCAGGCATAATGATGGAAAACAAAGTGTGTGCAAACAGTTAACTGAAGGGGGTAAGGGGGTCCCTGGTACGCTGGTTCAAATAATAATTTTGCCCCAGTACAAGGAAAATAAGAAAATGTACAAATAATGGTTGGTACGCAACACGGAAAGTAAAAGGGATTCCAGTACGTAAGTACGGTAAATAAAAATGCCCAGTACGATAGTACGGAACACCCCGTAACCCCCCTCCCTTTACTCCATTAAAAATGATAGTCATGTTCTTGGAATAGACATTGAACTTAATGCGAGAAAAAATCGTCGAATATTTTTGGAATACTTTTATTTCACTGTTTGAAAATGAAGGAGATATGCACATAACATAATGATATTATGCAAGAATAATGAACATATAATACTTAGTCTGTACTATGGGTGCAGAAATCAATATTGTTTGCACAACAGTTTGATTTAGTGCATGTTATATTGTGATAAGCGCTAAAATACATTTTCAGTAAATTTTAGCTGCTGACCAAGAAAGATGTCATTTAGCTTTAAAAGGTAAAGGCTTTTAAAATATTGGTACAATATGTGTACGGTATTTGTTTTTAATCACTATTTTTATTGCTTTCCTTTGCATGCAGACGAACCAGGAGTATGCGTGACTCCAGGTAAAAGACCATGGTTTAAGTATGGGATTATGAGAGAGTTGTAAATTGTTTCATAATATGCTTGGGAAGATATTCTTTTAAGTTTGTTGCAAGCGTAATGAAGTGCAAATGGAAATTTTGCGTGACAGTTTTACTGTAATATCCAAATGAGGAATTTTGTGTTGTCTGTCATGACATCAGGAATAATATTGCAACTGTTTTTAGGATTATGAAAGATCGTACAATTTTATTCCTGTGCGCTTAATTACAGTTGTATAATGCTCGTTTTTTCAACAATCGTCAAATTGATATTGAGCAAACTGAGATTTTGAAAAGCTTGAGAAGTAGCCCTAACCAGGGATGAGTGGTCAGCATATACTAGTGAACGGACAAGGTTTGAAGGATAAGATGTATGTATGTATGTATGTATGTATGTATGTGTGTGTGTGTGTGTGTGTATGTATGTATGTATGTATGTATGTATGTATTGGTAATAGTTCGATGTCTGATTTATCAGGGCAAAGTTCACGTGCAATGGTTGGGTCTTCAGGCAATACCGTTTGACGTGGACCACGCCCTGATAAATCAGCCATTTGGGCTGTAGCCAAACTTGTCACTTGTTTATTATCCTGCATGCATTACTCGCAAGACACGCCCACACGCACAGCTGTCACCAGGCGTTGCTTCTTGTGTTATTTTTTTGAACGCATAATAATAATAATAATAATAATAATAATAATAATAATAGTAATAATAATGATGATGATGATGATGATGATGATGATGATGATGATGATGATGATGATGATGATGATGATGATGATGATGATGATGTGGCTCTCCGCTTATGCGCCGCGGTCCTGTGTGACACAGGTGGCCTAGGAAAAAGTAAAGGAAAAAAAAAAAAAGAAAAATAGATGACTGGTTAGCATAATTAAGCAGCTGCCAATCAAATATCGGTCCGGGAGAGACCCGATATCCAAAATATCAGACTCTAGTGAGCAACTAACATCAAAACGTTTTGCCGCAAGGGATAGTAAGTACCTATGGGCCAAATGAATAACTTTGAGCGATAGATGGATCCTTGAGGCACACCTGTCGCAATATCTGCCGTAGGAGACTTCGTGCTGTCATACATGTATCATATTTTGTCCCAGTTAGATAGTTCTGAACCAGTTGTAGTGCAGTACCTGTTACACCATAGTATTTTAATTTACAAGTTTCATCTGAGCTTATCAGTTATCTTTCTACAAGTTGAAGACAAGCCAGATCTGCGGAATGCAACTTTTCCGAAGTGAAATTGATGATAGTGCTACAAAATGTGTGATTAAATATTTTCATGAAGTTCTTAGATGTCTTCCAAGAAATTTTAGAAAAGCTTGGCAGAACAGATATTGGTCTGTATTTTTCAAGCAGATATGCATCATTTTTTCTTTAAATGACGGAATATTTTGGCTTTCTTAAAATTATCTTGAAGGATCTCTAGCAATTGACTGATTTGTAATACGAGTGTTCGTGACTTTTGATGCTTTAGTAATATACAGCTATAGTTTTAGTTTTTAAGCAGCTAATGATTTCATTGGGGTCACTTTCTGAGGCTGGATTGAAGATGAAACTGTGTATACGTAGGGTGCATAAATATTCTTCAAAGTCAGCATTATTTATGGGATATATTTGGTGCATAAGATTTGGACCAATTTCAGTTACACACACACACACACACACACACACACACACACACACACACACACACACACACACACACACATACACACACACACACACACACCTCTGTGGGCTATTATTCTTTTATCCTTAAATATCCTTTCGTTCATTTTGAAGAATTCGTGAACAATCATTTCTTCTTTGTTTTCCTTAATACATCTTTTACAGTTGTCCTTGTATTCCTCAATTTACCTTTGTCTTGATGAAAGCTTAAATCATTGTACATGTAAAACATCCCTGTACCGAACACCTTTGGGACCGTAAAAGAGTGTTCATTATAGTGAGGTGTTCAGTACAGGGAGGTTTGCTTACATTGGAAGTGTATATTTGGGACCGAGAAATGGTGTTCAGTATAGAGAGGTCTTCGTTACACGGAGGTGTTCGGTTAGAGAGGTTTTACTGTTTTTCCTTTCAGCGTGCTTTTTGTTGTTTCAGAGTCTGACAAAGAATATTGTTACTTGTTTCCAAATTTGTTTCACAGCAGTTACATAAATTCTTCACATTGTATACTTGCGGGAGTCTTTTTAACTAATATGAACGGTTTCCATAAGCAACAGAGATTATAATAATTAACACTCCATGCAACTCAGCTGGACATGTTTGCTTATACCTGTGAAATTTGACAAATTTTGTAAGGAAAGGTTAATCTGGTGTCTCTGTGCAAATTCCATTCACTTTGCTGAAATTTACAATTAAAAACTGCTGCTTGTGGTAAGAGAACAAAAAGTTAAAAACATCTAGGTGAAGATTTTTGTTGGGTCAGCATTTTTTGAATGTTTGAAGTATTTATTTCAGGTAAAAGACTGACCTGAGAGTTGACACTACGCCATTGGTATTTCTATATAGTGCTCATTTCCTCATAGGCCAGGGATACCAGCATCCCAAGTATTTTAAGGACAAGTACTAGGCAAGGCCACCAGGGACACAAAATAATTCAGGAAGAATACAGCAGCAACTACTCTATCTTGATGAGGGACAAACACCGTAAATTGGTCAGAATTTCAGCTGATATCACGGATTGTCCCTGATGATGAGGGACAGTTGGCATCTCTGATAGAAGGCCTGCACATGGATATTTTTTCTCTCTTCGCTGGTGACGGTGTGCTGAATTTTGTGTTACTAGTTATGCAAAATACCGCCTGAGGGCGCAGTATATTTGACCTATAATTGACCTCGGAATCATTTCCGTGTTATTGAAAGTTGAATGGGAACTGAAACGTTGGAGCCAGTGACAGTCCGTCCAGTATCATAATGCACATCTGAAGTGATATATAGGTTTAATGCTTAGGACTACCGGTGTGTGAAGACATCGACGACCATAAGCAAAGATGAGCGGGCATGTTGGCGATCTCAGCCCGAAGCAGGCTGCAACGCTGGAAGAGGTAAGCAATCAATGACGCTATTCTTAATTTAAGTCTTCACGGAGAGATGCCAGATGGCGACCGGAGTATTTTGCCCGGGAGAAATTCGATGCAGTGAAGGGGCGGAGGGGGGTAGAGAATGAAAGTACGAGGAATGCCAGTAGTTCAGTGTCTCGTTTTCTTGAAATTATGAAGTAAAGTCAAAATTGATAATGGACACTCACACTGTCATTCGCTTTCTAAAATCGTTTAGCCAGAAATTTAGAGAACACCTTTCAAGAGTTGCCGCTACCAGTACCAAACTTCTGATCATTTTTCTCTTTTCAGTTTCACCGGAAACCACATCATGATCTACATTGTAGTGTAGATTTACTAGATAATATGCTTGTAGTTGATCATACTTTATTGCTAAAGTACATTTGCAGTACACAGATTCACAATGACAAAACTCCAGTTGTTTAGCTACCTGCTCACTGCTCAGTCATGAGTCGTGGTCGCAGGAAAACTTGAGTTTATTTCCTCCAGGGCCAGGCCAACCCAGTCGCCGCCAGTGGCAGTGGGTCGTTGAGTTTTCTCAATCCTAGCTGTATGGTTTTACTTTCCCATGTTGGACAATTCCATTCTGACATTCACTCTAAAAAAGAAATGGCAGGCACTTTCAAAAAAGGTTTCACAAAGCAGACGAATATATCATTATGAAAACTGTCTAGCCCTGCCGGGGACTCGATCCTCCGCCAGATTTTTAGGATGTGCCGTCAGAACTTTCTACAATCCACCGTTCTTTAGGGTGCTAGTTTGCAAAAGTGCATGAAGGTGTACACTACAGTAAGCAAGATAGGCATGATAACAGTTAAATCATAGAATGTCGGTCTCATGAGTAGCCAAAGGCCTCTTATGACTTTTATGTTGGAATCTTAGTATAAAATTAATTAATATGATCCTACTTGTAATTTTTTTACCCCCTTTAGGATTTTTTGCTGCAATTTTGAGCTATTTTGGGCAAAAAAATGTTTTGGGGGAAGTTTTAACAAAACATTTACTGATATCAGATAAATTTGCCTTCAGGGCATCACTTACCCACTACAATGGTACTTGCTGTATGTGGCCACCCCTTCTGCCAAGAAAAAGTGGCCACATACAGCAGATGACCTGTCACCACAGGTACATTTTAATACACATATACATTCTACACCTTGAGCAGTGATTTCTGCATTCATTTTTAAGTTGAACAATAAAAATTAAAAAACCCAACACTAAAAATACAGTGGGTCCCCTCTTATTAAGCCATCCCAAGAACACAAGAATTGTTGCCTTGTTGGGGGGGGGGGGGGGGAATACCAGTCCACACATGCTGCATGGACAAGTGGCTTTAATCAAGTAGGCTGAGTTGTCAGACAGATGGTGAATTTTTTATTGTTTGTCACACTGTATAATTAATCACATTGTAAATATAGACATGTCCACCTACAAAAAGGCAGCATTGACACATTTTCTTCTCCATCTACCTGAATCCTGATACAAACTTTCTATTTTTTGTCTTGCATTTTTTGCGCATGAGACACACATGTAGTCAAGGATTACCATGATGACTTCTGGACATTAAGTGTGATGATGTGCTTTATGGGGAACATTGTCATTTAGAGCATGAAACATTCATGACATTTGTTTTAACACCACTCCACAGTGTTGATAAGCAACCTGGGTGACAAGACGTCATCCACCTGTGAGTTGCTTCTCCTTCCATCAACCTGTGAGTTGTTTCTCCTTCCCTTTTTAAATTTAGTATTCTTGGTCAGACTCAGTGTTGCTACTGTTTTACCCAGGAATAATGCTTACTAACTGGAAATTTGCTTCTCTGGTTCCATGACTATCTTTTGAATAGACAGGAATGAGTCATCATTAAAGGCCAGAATTCTTAATTGAGCTTTTTCGATGCAGGTGTATACTTGTATCTCAGGGTTCAGTGCTTGGCCCCCTCTTATTTCTCATATTTATTAATGATCTTAAAACACTAATCTATCCTCTATCGATGAGTGGTCCAAACAATGGCTAGTTACATTTAATGCTTTAAAAACAGATTCAGTGCTTATTTCTAGAAAACTCCAATCTCCTATCTATCCTCCACTAATATTTCAAGGGCACACACTTACTAATGGAAGTGAGCATACGCATTTGGGTGTAACATTTAGATCCGATTTAAAATGAACTGACCATGTAAACCGGCTAGTGTTGAAGGCATCCAGACAGCTAAACATTTTGAAATTCCACAATTTCATCTCAATCGTGAAACACTAAAAGTGATTTATGTCTCCTTAGAGTCCTACCAGTGTTTACGTTAGGATTCTTTTTTGAGGGGGTCACAAGAAGGGAAATTCAAGGGAGAAGACTAGATTTTTACCAATTTTACATGTAAATAAACAAGACTTGGGACGCTTTAGAACTTTCTCAGAAGGTATTTGAGGTTTGAAAGGGTAATATACCCAAATTTTGCCCTACCACTATTAGAATATGCTTGCCTAGTCTTGGATGGCTGCACAGAGTTTGATGATTATCATTTGGAAAAAAATCAGCTGACTGCTGTACAGGTAGTAACAGGAGCAATGAAAACTACTCTATCAGCCAAATTATACAAAGAAACTGGTTGGGAAAGGTTAGCTAAATGCTGCAAAAGGCCAAATCAATTCTTATGTATAAAATTGTTCATTACATTGTCCTTATTCATCTTAGAAACATTTTTCCAGACATTCCAGATGATCAGATTGTAAAGTCCTGCTGTGACTTTAATTATATTTCTAATATTAAGTGATTTTAATTATATTTCTAATATTAAGAATTTCAAAAGTAAGAAGAAAGGGTTAATGGCAGTAAAAGTTTGAACACTAGCTAAATTGTAGTTCTATTTGTGGATAGGTGATGGAACCACAATAAGAAAGTAAGACTGTACAAATACGTTCAGGTCCTTAAATAGTCATTTACATGTAGTTATTACCTGATGAAGAGTCAACAAGGCATCTGGCCCATCCTTGCTTATTTAGTCATGAAGTTGTAAATATCGCATCAAGCTATTTGGTAAACAAGACATTCAGATATTATTGTAAATATGGAAGTATTTATTGAAAACAGGTAACCGGTAAAAATATACGTTCTTTAAACACTCCGGGACTTCACTGGCTCTTCTTGGTGCTGGTCTAAGAAAAATTACATTAGTTTATTAGTCATTATTATTATGAATGTATTATCAAAACAGAACCTACGAGAACATATTGGTGACTCAGTAAAGGTGACTTGTATACTACATAAGCTATGTATATCAGAAATAAACAGCCTT
Source organism: Hermodice carunculata (assembly GCA_964020975.1). Lineage (NCBI taxonomy): Eukaryota > Metazoa > Annelida > Polychaeta > Eunicida > Amphinomidae > Hermodice > Hermodice carunculata. Next base: position 509,646 of record CAXHWN010000194.1, on the reverse strand, counting down.
TCTTACCATCTTGGCCACTGAACGGACGTGTTGGGTTGTCTCTCACCTGCTTGCCTGCGCGACTGTATTATTTTATTACACCTGAACTATGGAACAGTGAATCTTCTGAAGTGATGCGAGTCAGCGCATTTGCCAACAAGGCCTAACATTATAAAGAAAGTAAAGGACATCTCTCTCTTCTAGGGAGTGTCAACTTTACAAGATGAACTTCAGTCATGACACCCATTGCAGATTAGACATTCCCCATTTTAGATCCTACACTGACCTGTTTGATCAATCTTTTTCTCCCATCTGCTACTAGCTTGTGGAATGTACTCCCCATAAAAACTCCCAAAGCTTCAAGCCTCTCACAGTTCAAACTCAGAATTGAATCTTATATAATCCTGATCCAATCAAGCATACTCACCTTTGTTATGTTGGTTAAAGGACAGCTGCAATCCAGCATGCTAAGTAGATTAAGAAAGGGAAGCAACCAGCTAAATAGTCACTTGCACAAGATCGGTATCCAAGATTCTCCATTATGTGGCTGTGGTCAAGGATCAGAGAATGTTTGGCACTACTTTTTTGTTTGTCCTAAGTACATATATTACAGAAATTCTTTACCTCCTTCCATAGGTACGATTGCTCCATTTACTTTGCAAACATTACTCTATGGCTCAAATGACTGTTCAGGTTCAGAAAATGAGTTGATATTTTTATTGGTTTTAAATTGCATTTTCAGCACCAAAAGAGTTGCTAGCAGTGCCATTAGAGGCCGTTTAATTTTTTCCAACTGTTTGAGACTGTACAACCATTTAGGACAGTTGGAGAGAGTGTGCTGCTCAAAACGCTTGGCGTTCCTGAGAGTCAGAAATAGTCTCTAATAGACTAAGTCTTTTTTAATACATTTACATGACTCTGATTTCAGTAGCTTTCATTGGACCATATATCTTCATGCAAATTATCCATCTTCATTTTTCACAATATTTTAATATATTTGCCCACTGTCTGTCTTGTTTTTGTTGTGTTGTCTCTTTTCAGTGTTATTCAAGAGGGTGTGTGTCACCATGCTAACCTCTATACACCTCACTATTATCATGTATTCCATGGTGCCAGTTCTCTCTATGATTGTCTTCTTAACTTACATTTTTGTACCTGTGCCACTTGTCTTTTCTACAAAGGGGATTTGCATAGGGCTCATCCTGCTTCCCAATTGCTGAATAATAGACAATGTATGTTTAACTCGTGCCATACCAGTCCGTGATTTTTCTGTGTATTTACTTAGATTTAATCATTTTAGATGACAATTGCATATTTAAATTCTTCATGAAAAGAGCTTTCGTTCAAGTACCAGCATGCCTATAGTTGTAAGTCAGTGGTTCTTGCACTGCCTGGCAAGTCATGCTGCAGCTGCCACAAGGGCAGCTGCAGCATGACTTGCCAGGCTGTGCCAGAACCACTGACCAAGGCCTGTGACCATAGTATGGAATGAATTAAAACAATGCTGAGTCATCTAAAAAAATGGGAAGCAGTCAAGGTGCCAACAGTCACCAAAAGGCTGGCTGATTATTTAGGTACCATAACTCATAAAAAGGCATGATTAAATAATGAGAACCTTGACAGCTCATGAAGCATTACCTTTTGTGACAATACAGTGGTACCTGCTGTATACAACCACTGTCGTGAGCAGCCGCATTGCTTTTTGTGGTCACTAGGCTCAGACATAGGAGTCAATTTCTTTGTATATTCTTGGCTCAACTGCTGTTCAAAAATAGTGTTTTTGCAGGTTAGCCGATTTTTTTTTAGAAGAGACAAAATATGGGAAGAAGGATTCTGCACCTGAAATCATACAAATATGAATTTACATACATGGAGATGAAGTTGTAACCTTCATGTATTTATTGAAAACAGACCTAAAGCTGGAAAAGAGGATTTACTTCAAAAGCAAATCTGTCTGCATACTTTCAAAGCTCAACCCTTTCCCCCTTGAATTAAGACGGGCGGGTCATGTTGTCTTGACAAGTTTCAGCTTCAATTCTCAGTCAAATTGTTTTTCATTGCTGTTGAAATCAGTTGAAAACGCTGAAGGAGACGATATTTGACCACCAGCCGGTTTTGGCCGGTTAAAGGGGGAAATGGTTAACTGGATGCCACTGTAGCACAAACCTATGAATTTAAGGAATGGTGGACACCTCTACCTCATATCACTTGTTCAAGAGTCCCCAATTAATATTGATTAAATTCTACAACTGTTGCTTCTGGTCCATAGTATGTGTTTGGAGCACAAACCTATGAATTAAAGTTAGAATGGCATCCCTTTCTTTAATAGTTTTGTTGAAGATATTCAACTTTCAAACTTCCCAAGTGCCCATAATTTGCATTTATTAAAATTCTACAACTTTTGGTTGGTGTTCATTAGATGCATGTGTAGCACACCAAAATGAACAACTAACTGTGTAGAATTAATTAAGTAGTTTCTGTGCCATTTTTTTAAAGTGAAAACTGAATGATAATTTCCTTTACAAATGTAGGCCTTCATGTAAATTGACAAATGCCATACTGAAATAATCTGTAAGCTTCATTACTAGTGAAGCATTTTATTTTGATTAGCAAACTGTGATAAACATGAATATTGTGTTACTTATACATTGTTTTATTTCTATTTACTTCCAATGGTGCTCAGGAAATTTTCAGAATACAATGCAAATGTACATGTATATTATGTGAGACTTGAGACTCAAGTTCAGATCTACATGCATATATTGCATATTACGGCCTCTATTCAGAAATAATGGTAAAAATTGAGGATACAAGTATATAGTTTTAGCACTTTCAGGTGGAAATGTGGGAAAGAATGCACAAGAAAGTGGGGGTACTAAAACAGGACAATATATATTAGTGAAACTTCTCTCACCGAACACCTCCTCATACTGAAGACTTTTTCTCAGTATAATGTTAGAACTTTAAACCTGAACACCCCTCTAGATACAGTATATTGTCCCTATACCAAATGCTCCCAAGGAGCATTTGGTATAGGGAGGTTTGACTGTATATTGCACACTCATAGCAGTACGAGCAGTAAGGCTGAAAGAAATAATTGTTTGCTTCCCCTAACCCAGCCAACCCATCTCTAACCCCCCCCCCCCACCAACCCCCTGTTAATTACTTCTGACCAAAAACTAAAAACACCTACCCATAATTGTGGAATATTTAACAAAGAAAACATAGTGACCCACTATTATTGTCAGACTAAAAAAAAAAAAAATCATGTGTACCTGCCTACCCCCCAAAATTTTGGTCCATTAGGGGAAACATACTTGTACATATTTTTTTTTTTTTTTTTTTTTTGTCTAAGCAGGTTTTACATCAAAACAGTGTCCTGAGTATGGTGTCCATAATTGTATACACAACAAACCATAATAGGTCTCAAAGTCTACCATGTTGAGTTGAAACTGCTAGCTGCTGAAAGAGCAGCATGTCCTTATGTTTGAAGTGTCACCCCGTACGTACATGAAGCAGATAACATATAACAGATTTAGGTCTTTATCTTCCTACGATATAGTCCATCTGAGGATTAAGATGCAAGGAACAATTTGTGCAGGATAAGAGGCACTGCAGGCTAAAAATGTTTTGATAATATGATATAATCTTGGCTGCCCATGAGTATCATTTCAGCACATACCACCCTTGCCTGCCATCCTAGGAGAGATCAGCCATCTTGAAAGATGATCCTTTTCCAAAGACCATATCTTGTGATTTTCATCTTATATGGAAGTCATATATATGAGAAACTGTCTGCTTGGACTAAAACTGCATTTGGTGAACCAAACCAGTGGTTTGTCCACACAAGTTTATACACACAATTTCCAACTTTGACCTGCTTGGATATATATGTTTCATTGTGATGTACCCATTTCAATGAGTACCTTCAAACTGACCACAAAATTACAACATACTGCCTGAACTATTCTTGAAATTGAAAACTTTTTGAGATTGGCAAGTTTATGCTGGGCAACCCTTTCAGAAAGGCAGGACGATGTTTGAAAGCTGCGTGGACACAAACTACATGTATATTATCATTGTGTTTGACTCATGGCCCTCCTCATGCAACTGATGCTTAAAATCCTATTCCTTTGATTCATTGCACAAGTCCTTAAATACAAATTTAACAGCTTACACAGTATTAATTCATTCCATACCAGTCCCTGATTTTTCTGTATATTTACCTAGACTTAAGACGACAATTGCATATCTAAATTCTTTATGAAAAGAGCTTTCTTTCAAGTACCAACATGCCTATAGTCTTAAGACACTGGTTCTGGCACTGCCTAGCGAGTCATGCTGCAGCAGGACTTGCCAGGCAGTGCCAGAACCATTGACCAAGGCCTGTGACCATAATATGGAATGAGTTCATCATCACACATGTACAGTACTTGTGGTCTAACTTAGTTAATATCTCCTTGGGGTAAAGTCAACACTTGTAGTCCACATGTACATGGTTTGTTTGAGGTCCTGATAAACCAGTAATATTAAGTATAGTTACTCATGGCCAGCAGCCACAATATTATATAAATATAGTCTTTGAAAGAGGTCAATAGCTATTTCTACGGACCTAAGAACACCAATATTCACCAAAGCCAAAGACTGGGGTGAATATTGGTGCTCTTAGGTCCCTAAAACCATGTTTTGACCAAATTCAAAGAATACTATATGTTTTATTATATGATTTTGGCATGTACCCAATAATTACAATAAAAACAGCAAACATAGTTATATTTAAAACGTGTCACCCAGGATGATAGGCTTACACACATGCAAATAGGCTTGAATCCATGCAGAACACAGGTAAAACTGTTGTTTTATGTTTTAGTTGTGTTGCTGCGGCAAGGTGTCCACTGATACAGTTCATTCCACATAGCAAAGCTGCATGTGCTATGCATGATCACACCAGCATAGTGTAATATGATTGGACAAAGAGCATGATGAGGCAAAGGGATTTCTCAGTTCTATTTTTAATATGATGAGCAGTCAATAGACTGTCCATTGAGTTACTCTATTTACTGCTGAGTGACATGCACATAAAATTTGGGTGAATGCACGTACATGTACAGTATTTACATGTAGACAATCCCAAGTGACACAGAGATTCCAACCCTCCTGTTTTGGATTGGAGTTATCCCGTGTTTCGGCTGATTTTAGCTGTTGTCCCGTTCTTCTGTTTGAGAGACATTTCTCCCATCTTGAGATTAAAATGTGTCATTAAAACATCTGGGATCAACCTTTTTCGCTTGCGCCTGTGCAGCAATGAGAACAAGTGGCTTTTTTTTCTCTTTCTGATGAGTTCCTTGATCTTATAAGTGTTCTCTTATGTAATTTTCATAGAAAATACCATGAAACATCCTCTAGAATGTACCATTTTATCGTCAAATTTCCAAAAATCTTCCCACTGGACGGGGTAGCCCCCCCCCCCTCCCGAACCATCCTCCCGCTTTATGCCCTTGTCTCCCAGTTTGCCTACCATCAGTGCTGAGATTCTCCCTGTCACAGACTGTCTGAGGTTGTAGTCTCTGGTGACATACTTTTAGCAACTTATAAAACCCTAAATATCTTGATCATATGATAATAATGAATATTGACCAGGATGATACATTCACCTGGCCCTCAGAACCAGCTTTTGATTAATTTGACTCCCATAAGTTTAATGACTTATGTATTATACATACATACATACATACATACATACATACATACATACATACATACATACATACATACATACAGTGGTCCCCCTCTTATAAAGCCACCCCTACACTTCTGCCAAGTTAGAGAGAATCTAAGAGATTGTTTTGGAGAAGTTGAAAATAGCTTTAACACACAAAATCTATTTCAAAAAACAAAAAGAAACTGCATTGCCTGGTGAAGAAAGTAGGTGTACGGGTCCTCAGAAGTGTCCCTGTGCTGTTTTAAAGCAATTAGCCATGTGGTTTTCGAGAAGATTTGTCAAGATTTTGCCATAAATAAACAAACAAAAAATATAAAAAAATAAAAAAAACCACCAAAAAGTGAAAAAAAAAATCATTGATCCATGACCATTTGAACAAACATGGCAGAGACTCATACCCAAGTTATATCCCCACCAAGTTTGAAGAGATTATGACCTGTGGTTTTGGAGAAGTCGAAAATGTGAAATGTGAATGGACGACAGATCACCACCCATCCTATAAGCTTTTATAGCTGACTGAGCTGAACAAAACCCACCAACTTGAAATTTGGCCAGTGGATTTCTTGCAAACTCTATATAGTGTGTAGTCTTGTTAGATGATTAGAAGTACTTTGTTTCCTGCATGTCCGTGTACACAGTCTTTGTTAGTAGTATACATGTACATGTATTTCTCCTATGTCTGAAGCTTATCCGGAATGGGTTATCCTACATGGGTATGAAGGATAATGTTTTAATTGTATTCTTTCATTTGATTTGTCCTTCATTGGTTTCAAGGAGTAGATAAACCAATTGAATGCCATGGTGCATTTGATAAAAATACTGAGTCCTCCCTCTTTCAAAATAGGATAATTTTCAAATTTATTTCTCCGATAGAACTTCAATGTTGTGTGTATTTACCCTTTTTAGACATAGGAGAAAGAAAATCCAGTATGGGTGGCCATGCAATCGGGGATAACTTTGGGATCACTCATTGTTGGATTTTCATGTTTTTGCTTGGCACAGCCTCGCAAAAACATGAAAATCCAACAACGTGTGATCCCAACGTTATCCTCAATGGGCTGCCCATACTGGATTCTCCACGTTCAACTCTGTATAATTGTACACAGTGATGACAACTTTGCACCATTCCGGGAAAGGAGCTAAAGCCGTTTACTTTTGTCTGTGATTTGCACATGACTCCCGTATTGATATTTTTCAAGTTAGTTTTGTTTTTAAAAAAAACACACTGTTTTGTTTTGAAAAAGAACACACTGTTTGTCCATTCTGATTCAATTATCTTGAGCTGAGGATGAGGCCATCAGATTTTGGAAAATGAAAGTGCCACAGTTTTAAATTCTACATAATTATAGAGTATTGCATGTATAGCCATATTTTTTATCATGTTTTGGTAAACTTCTGGTCTGACAGTGGCACAAGAGTGTTCTGCTGCCACCATAGATTTATCCTACTCTTTCAATGATTGTCCAAAACCAACAAACAGTCAGTGAAATTTCAACTCATTGCCTGTAGAGCACAGCAAAAGTTGTGTCCATCAGAACTGTGGTTACATGTACATATCATGCATAAAAAGACCTTTCATTTCAGTAGTCCCCTCCAGAATACCTATCAGTTCCAAGGAAACACAAGACGATTGGGTCAGTGGCTTTCTGTGCTCAAAGCAGGCCAAAGAAAGCTGCTGACTGTATCATGTCAATGTAGTCAAGAACTTTTTAGTCAATTCACCATGGTACACAATCATATAGTCTACTTATACAGTGTGCATATACAGTTAAACCTGTTTTGAGAGACCACCTCCAGGGCAGGCCAAAAAGTCATCACATAAGGCAGACGATCTCTCAATAGAGGTGCAATAACATGGGAAAGATGGCAAAAGGGACATGGTGAACATGGTCTGAAAAGGCAGGTGGTCTTTCCTCACAGTGGTCTCTCAAAACAGGTTTCACTGGACATGATCTACGCACACAACATTCTGTTTCCTTTTATTTCAGTTCAAACGTAATCTCAAAGATGTGATGCAGCCCCATTTTACTGATTACTACCTGCTACGCTGGCTGAGAGGTGAGATACACATGCTTATTATGTAATCTTAATGACCCTTCAAACACTTGTAATATCAGCAGCTGATTTTGAATGCATTTCACCATTCCCGACTGTGCGGAACTGTACCTTCTGTTGCAATTCAATTAATTATATAATACTCAATTATAATGTTAACAGATGACTTTAACCTGCATTCCTTCATTCTGATTAGTATTTGAGTGTTTTGAGAGCACTTCAGTCCTCTCATGTTTCTGACCTTGGCATCTTTATTAAACATGTTTGAAGTCCATAGTTTTGTCACTGTCATTGAACATAGTTGTGGATGCATTTGCTCTGTTGAGATACATGTAATACCTTTCAAAGCTCAAATTGGCCAAAAGCACCTGGATGTAAATTGTTGTCCGATGTAATAGACAAATTAGTTTAATTTGCTGAACATTGCAGATAAAACCTATCACGATAGCATACACTAAGTGACATACATGTAATTGGTAATGAACTATAGTACAGCTGTTGCTGATTGGCTACTGAGTATGAATGTGTAAATAAGTAAACAAATTCATTTGTTTTGATGTATTATTTTGCAGCCAGAGGATTTGATTTGAAGAAATCTGAGAAGATGCTGAGAGATGTAGGTAACCATAGCAACAAAATGATGTACCAAAACTTCTTTGCAAGGGAAGAAAAAGTTACCAGATACATGCAATTGCTAGTGTCATTTTCAGTAACAATATATATATATATATATATATATATATACACATATATTTAATTAATAAATTCACAAAAAATGTTGGAATGGAAATATACAGTGTACAGCATGATACTAATATTTGTTAACTATGGCTTGGAAGAACATAAGTGTATGGAAAATTTGTGCTATATGGCCAACTTAACATGTTGTTATGCTCTTCAAATGGTGACTATGTCCAGGGTTTCCACCAAAGGGTAAAAAGGGTAATGAACCATGCCCTTGAACATGTTGAATATCTGGAGGGTACCATGATTGCATACTCTAAAAAGCTAACATTAAGTGGTAGTCTAACCTCTTTTGCAGTGAAAGTCCCCACTATTAAAAAAACCAACCCTGTTATTTTACGTTCTTCAGCACTGGACAGGCATCACATTAGAATATTTGTGCACCTTAAAGAATTTTCTGGCAGAGACCCTGATGTCTCTACCTGATGTTCCAGCACCTCGTCACTTTCTGTGCTTAATGAGGTGCAGCAGCAACGCTGTATTTTAATAAAATGAAGGTACCCTAAAGGTTCTTATTTCACATGTGTAAATATTCGTTTTCTTAAATTTTTTCTACTGAAGTTTTAGTTTCAGTATAATTGAAGACATACAATGTAGCTTCTATCAACCTAGCGTGTTACAGTACTACTGTGAATAAATTTATTTTCAGGGTTTTTGCATTTTGGCCCTTTTACTGAGACTTTAAATTAACTGTTTTAATTTTACTTCCAATCAGCTCCATGTTAAAAAACTTTTTTTCACTGTGTTCTTAATTTCACGGTTTGGAAGCATCAGTGAAATATTAAATGGAAAATTAAATGAATTCACAGTATTTATGTCTCCCTGTGCAACGGGGGGACATACTGTTTTTGCGCCTGTTGCTTCTGCTTCTTCTTGTTCTTGTTCTTCAACACATTGTTGTGTGTGTTGCAGACGCGATAACTCGATAAAGATTTGACTTGGGAAGTTGAAATTTTGTGTGAAGATGTTCCTATATAAAACCTTGCTTGGGATTGCAGATGGGTGACCTTGACGCATTTTTCAAGGTCACATAGGCATGTCATGTAAAATTGACACTGATGCAATAACTCCGCAAGGATTTGACTTAAGAGGTTGAAATTTTACATGATTATGTACCATAAAATGAACTAAGTTGGGATTGTAAATGGGTGACCTTGACATATTGTCAAGGTCACATGACCACTTTTAAAAAATCATTGTAGATGCAATCAAGTAAGATTTGACTTAAAGAGGTTGATATTTTGTATGATTATGTTTCTATGTAAGATTTTTTTCGTAAGACTTTGCTTGTAACTGCAGATGTATGACCTTGACCTATTTTTCAAGGTCACATGGGCATGTCATGTAAAATTAACGCAGGACACAATAAGTGCGCAAGGATTTAGTTAAGAGGTTGAAATTTTGCATGATTATGTTCCATAATATGAACTAGCTTGGGATTGCAGATGGAAGACCTAGACCTATTTTTCAAGGTCACATGGGCATGTCATCTAAAATTGACACGCATGCAGCAACTCTGCAAGGATTTGACTTAGGAGGTTGGAATTTTGCATTTTTATGTACCATAATACCAACTAGGTTCGGATTGTAGATGGGTGACCTTGACCTATTTTCAAGGTCACATGGCCACTTTTTAAAAGTCATTGCAGATGCGCTCAAGAAAGATTTGTCTTAAAGAGGTTGACATTTTGTGTGATTATGTTTCTATGTAAGGCTTTTGTAAGACCTTGCTTGTAACTGTAAATGTATGACCTTGACCTATTTTTCAAGGTCACATGGGCATTTCATCAAAAATCAATGTTTTGAAATGTCAATAAAGAGTGTACCTTCACCATATCTGTAGATCATTGGAATCGGAATGCCTTTTTATAAAAATAAGAGTGACAATAGTAAGGGTGCAGGGGGAGACATTTGATTTTCTGTTGGAAAATCAGCCTGTTCTAGTTAATTTTTTACTTTCACAGTTTTGTGCCATTATTGAAGTAAGAAAAGATAAGAAAATGCATGCACAGTTTAATGAATTTGCAGTATTAGCTTTGATTTAATCATATTAATTTTGCTCACTAAGTTTTTTGAATAAATAAACAAGGGATTCTACATGTAATTCACTTCATCACCTCAGTACCATATTTGACATAAATGTTGTATTCCTGGGAAATTAATCATCCCTTGATACAATTTTTACCATTGCTTGCTATTACTAAGAGTCTGGCATGGAGGCAGAGGAACAAAGTGGACACTATTTTGGAGGATTATGAACCTCCAGAAGTCATCCGTAAATATTTCCCAGGAGGCATGACTGGAGGAGTGGATAAGGAAGGGTCGCCGATATGGGTCGATATCCCTGGATACATGGATGTTAAAGGTAAGTTGACACCAGGATAAACTGACACATCAAGTCAAATGTCTTGCAATCCGTTCATGTCAGCAATATCACAAGTTTGTCAGCCTAGTTCTATACATACCCTGTCCGTTGCTGTCACTGCGGACTTCCAGCATAGAGAAACAGAAACATTTTGTAATGTACCAGAACCTGTTCAAAGGTAAACTGTGGAAATTCTATTTACAGTGTGTACAGGAAATTGGACATCTCTGTCTGTCTCTGTCTCTGACAGATACACACAAGTGGAGACATAAAGATCCATGTATTTAGCATGGTCAAAAGTACTTTCTCAACAAAATGAACAACACAAACACACAATAATCTTGAGAAAATGTATTAACATATATTTGAAACATAAAGGATGCCTAAATTGATTAGAAATGGACTCTTTTTTCGATTGAAAAGGTGTTATTAAGGGATGTTTATGTGGTATATAATACAAATCTGCCCTGATCATGGTGGATGCATCAGTCTGTTGTCCCGGTAACACAGGAATGAGCAGGATCGCAGTTAAATATGAATGTCTCCTATTGTAATTGAAATTTACATGATCTCAGTACGGATATCACAATTGATAAAGGTATTATGAAACTTGGTCACTGACTATGATTAAATTGCCAAGTAAACATATGTGAGGGCTTTACCATTGGAATTCACAGTTTGGGAGTGAAGTGCTCTTCAATATGTAAGGGTAGCACCTTGACAAAAATATTTTAACATCGTGTGAACAATTGTAAACCCATTACATACATATTAAAAATTTAGATATGCTTTTGTGCCCCTTTGAAAAACCTTAAAGAATTCAAGAGAATGTTGTGTGACCCCTGGTTTGGTTCAAATTCTCCTCCAGCAAGAGATATGTTAGGGAGTCATTTACTCTGTTTGAGACCTCCACTTGAGGGTTATCACATGGGATGTCAATGATGTATTGTTTCTGCCAGATTTTTTTTTTATTTTTTAGCTCAGGTGATCTTATCACCTGAGCTGATACCATAGTCTCAAAATCCGTTGTCTGTCCGTCGTCCACGCGTCGTCCATCGTCCGTTGTAAACAATTTACATTTTCGACTTCTTCTCCAAAACCGCAGGCTAGATCTGCTTCAAACTTGGTTGAAATGTGCCTTGGGTGGGTCTCTACCAAGTTTGATCAAATGGCCACGGTCCAGTGATTTTTGGACTTTAAGATGAATATTTTTGTTCTTTTTTGGGCAAATCTTAAAAAATCGTCTTCTCTGTGACCGCTCACCCAATTGCTTTGATATCACAGAGGAACACTCCCTGGGACTCTTAGTTCTTAATTTGTTCACCAGTTGGCGCAACAATTTTTTTCTAATTTTTTATGAATTTTTGTGTCATATAGCTATTTTCGACTTCTTCTCCAGAACTGTCTCTTAGATTAAGCTGAAACGTGGTGGATATGTTCCGTGTAGAAGGGTCAAACAAAGTTATACACTATGTGGAAAACCTGCAGATTCCTGATTTTTAACAATTTTTTTAATTAGAGTACTTACCAGTCAATGCAGCTTCCCTTTTGATTACTATGGAAGTCAATGAGCATTCTAATGCTAATTTACATTTTCGACTTCTACTCCAAAACCGTCATCCAGATTAACTTCATACTTGGTGGAAACTTGCCTTGAGTGAGTTTCTACCAGGTTTGTTCAAATGGTCTTGCTCCAGTGATTTTTTTATTTTTAATGAATTTTTTTTGTTCTTTTTTTTGGACAAATCTTGAAAAATCTTATTCTCCAAAACCGCTGACCCAATTGCTTTGACATCACACAGGAACACTCCCTGGGACTCCTAGTTCTTAATTTGTTCACCAGGTGGCACAACAATTTTTTTCTATTTTTTAGCTCAGCTGATAATTCAGCTGAGCTTTTAGGAGGGTGAGGCATCCGTTGTCCGTCTGTTGTCCGTCGTCCATCGTTGTCCGTTCACAGTTCACATTGTTGACTTCTCAAAAACAGTCAGCCAGATCCACTTCAAACTTAGTGGAGATGTGCCTTGGGTGGGTCTCTACCAAGTTGGTCAAATGGTCATGGTCCAGTGATTTTTGGATTTTTCATGATTTTTTTTTTTTTTTTTAGTTCATGGGGGGGGGGGGGGGATCTTAAAAAATCTTCTTCTCTGAAACCACCGGGCCAATTGCTTTGAAATTGAATAGGAACACTTCTGGGGACCCCTAGACCTTAATTTGTTCAAGAGGTGGTGCTGCAATTTTTTTCTATTTTATTTTATGAATTTTTGTGTGTTTTCGCAAGTTTCGACTTCTTCTCCAGAACCATAACTCAGATTAAGCTGAAACTTGGTGGATATGTTCCATGGGAAAGGGTCAAACAAAGTTGTTCACAAGGTGGCACGGCTGTGGATTCCTGATTTTAAACAATTTTTTCAATTCTTGTACTAATCGGTAAATGCACCTTTCCTATTGATTACTATGCAAGTCAATGGACATTTTAATGCTAATTCATATTTTCGACTTCTTCTCCAAAACCGCTGGCCAGATTCACTTCAAACTTGGTGTCAATGTACCATGGGTGGGTCTCTAGCAAGTTAAGTCAAATGGTCATGCTCCAGTGAATTTTGGATTTGTTATGAATATTTTTTTTCTTTTTTTGGGGGCAAATTTAAAAAAATCTTTTTCCCCAAAACTGCTTGCCCAATTGCTTTGATATCACACAGAAATACTCCTAGGGACTCCCAGTTCTGAATTTGTTCAACAGGTGGCGCTGCAATCCCTTTCCATTTTTGTATGATTGTTAGTGTGTTTTCACTATTTTTGAATTCCTTCTCCAGAACTGTGACTCTGATTGACCTGAATCTTAGTGGATATGTTCCTTGTGAATGGTTCAAACAAAGTTCTTCCCTGTGGAAGGGTTAAACAAAGTTTTTCACTAGGTGTCACTGCTGTGAATTCTTGATTTGTAACAGTTTTTTCAATTTGGGTACTTATTGGTTAATGCACTTTTCCTAGTCAGTGCAGATGCAAAAGACAAAAGAGTTGATGCACATATAGCTGCAAAGATCTGAAAGATGAGCGATACAAGATGTTGCAGGCAGTTACACTGGTAAGTGTGTTTTAGATATTATTTGATTTATTCAATATAAAAGTCATATAGCTGTCAACACTCTATCATGTTCTCACCAAGAGTGCCCTCATTTGGACAATTACATGTAATTATCAGAAAAGATTTACACAACACAATGAATCATGCATTCTTCTTTAATTCAGGGAATGTAGAAACACAAAGGATTGAATAATTTATGAATTTTTTTGTTTGGTTTTTTGGCAAACCTAAAAAACTCTTCTCCTGTGAAACCACTCATCCATTTGCTTTGATATCCCATAGACACTCCCAGGGACACCTAGTTCCCAATTTGTTCACCAGGTGGTGCTGCAATTTAAAATAAAAAATTAATGAATTTTTTGTATGGTTTTGCTATTTTTCACTTGTTCTCAGAACCATCATTCAGATTAAGCTGAAATGTGATGGAAATGTTCTTGTGGAAGGGTCAAACAAAGTTGTTTACTAGGTGGCACTGCTTTGGATTCCTGATTTTTAAGGATTTTTTCAATTCGGGTACTTATCAGTCAATGCAGCTTTCCTATTGATTATTATGTCAGTCAATGGGCATTCTAATGCTAATTCACAAGACAACGGACACAAAATTTACTGTTTACTTCATAACTTGAGATCTGTTTTGAGTTAGTACTGTGATGCTGCACATGTTAATCTTTCTGTATGAAGGTCATGCGTAGACAGTGCATGAATGACCTTGACCTCGTTTCTGGGGTCACAGTGCAACATACATGAATTTTATTCTTCATTATAATTTGAGAACTACTTGAACCTTGATGTTGCACATGTTAGTGTTCTTCTTTTAAGGTCAGACTTACTCAGAACATGGGTGACCTTGATCCTTTCCCAAGTTCACAGAGCTGCAAGTGTTATGAATGTTTAGGTCAGCTGAGCATGGGCTGTTCACGCAGCCCTCTTGTTTATGAATTTTTGTGTGTAATAGCTATTTTCGACTTCTTCTCCAGAACTGTCACTCGGATTAAGCTGAAACATGGTGGATATGTTCCTTGTAGAAGGGTCAAACAAAGTTGTACACTGTGTGGGAATCTTGCGGATTCCTGATTTTTAACAATTTTTTCAATTCAGGTACTTATCGGTCAGTGCAGCTTTCCTATTGATTACTATGGAAGTCAATGAGTGTTCTAATGCTAATTCACATTTTCAACTTCTTCTCCAAAACCGTCATTCAACTTCTTCTCCAAAACTGTCATCCAGATTAACTTCAAGCTTGGTGGAAATGTACCTTGGGTGCATTTTGGGTACTTGTTGGTATATGCATATATTCTGATTGTTTACTGTGTAAATCAATTGGCCTCTGATACAGATTCACATTTTTCAACTTCTCTGACGAAACCGTCAGCCAGATTTACTTCATACTTGGTGGCAATGTTACTCTAGTGGGTTTCCACCAAGATTGTTCAAATGGTCAACTTATGATTCACCTGAGCACAGGATCAGTCCTGATCCTCTAGTTTTTAATTTTTAACAGTGCAGAAATACATGTATGTCAGTGTGATGTTTAGCCTCCATGAAGAAAGTATAAGAAAGGGGGCTTTCAGGGATATGTCATTGAATTATACACTTGATACGTGCAGGTTAGAATACATGTATCACATAATTTAAGACTTTTCGTGGTAAACAGAGGTTCCCTCAAGACTTTTAGGGGTTTTTATCATGTCCGGGCTATAATTCCTTTACTATTTAAGTTACATGTCGTTTCATGAAACGTTACACACACACATATCTTGACCTAAAGTTGTGTCATGAAACAGAAGTAGGTCACTAGATCAAGTGTTGAGGTCACAGTGATAACCTATTTTTATTGACTACAGTCATTCCAAAACGACATTTGTGATTAGCAAGGTTATAAATGAGGCGAGGGGGACATGGATCCAGCAAAGTCTGATTGCATTTTGATTTTTTAAACTCTTTTTACTCTCTACCAGAAACCCTGTCACAGGGTTATAAAAAATTACCCTGACAGAGGTGGTAGTGGTGGTGGGGGGGGGGGGGGGGAGAATCTAGAGACACCATGCTGGATAACTTACCATTGAGAATCAAGGTACCTGGCTGATCCCTGAGGTGACATTTAGCCATGAAATGAAAACAGTATTTTGTCAGTGACAAATAATACAAATACATGTATGATTAAAGAGGTACAGGTCCGTTATTAAAAAAATATGCATTTATCATTGGTGGGTCACTTCTGAGTTGTTCTGAACATCTTAAATATACATGTACCTCCTAGATTTCCTTTATGATTTATGCACGCCACTTTTTTGGATTGACGAGAATAACATAGATCACAAAAATTCCCAATCAAAACTTTCCTTGGTAAACAGTATACATGTACAGTGGTACCTGCTGTATGTGGCCACCCCTTCTGCCAAGAAAAAGCGGCCACATACAGCAGGTGACCTGTCACTGCAGGTAGCTTTACAAAGAAACTGATTCTTGTGTTCCAGCAAGGTGACCACAAAAAGTAGTGTGGCTGCTCATGGCAGTGGTTGCATACAGCAGGTACCACTGTACATCCACTTGTGAACTAGGACAGACTGGATGATTCTTGACTGGAGTGTTTCAAATGATCAAGATTGTTTTACCACAACAAACGGATCAAAAGTTATTATGATTTATCATGTCATTCAAACAGATATGAGTGTAGCAAGCTGTTAGCTTACTTGTCCACACACACTGTGTGATAATTTGCAGGCAGTCTTCAAGTGGGGATGACTTGTACATATGCTGATTATTTAACAAATCTACTGTGCTATGTGAATACACATCACATTAGGTCATAAGCCCACCATAACATGTTTGCAGTTCTTGAGTCTGTAATACCCGAGTACAAGGATTGCTGGTGCCATTAGCCAAATGCTAATGTGTCATTCATTTGGCCAAAAAAAATTTGCAAATGGTTAATTCGTTTTAACATGAATTTGATCATGTTGTTAACAGGTTGAATTCTGCAGTGATTGCTGTTTTATATTCCCGATTTGGCTGCAAATTTTGGAGGCCCAGATCTGTCCCTGTAAACACATCAAGAAACCTGTCTTTAAAGACGACCCCTTGCAACGACCAAATTTTGGTCTCTGAGGACAGGTAATCTTTTTATACAGGAGGTATATGTTGTATATGATATGAAAAGTACAAAAAAGTGTCCTGAAAAGGTGGTCTTTCAAGACAGGTGGTCTCTCATTGGAGTGATCTCTGAAGACAGTAACCACTGTGGTCTGTTGGATCAAGGCTTGATATGAAGGGGTTTTGACTTGTCCCACAGCACTTGTCTAAAAATTTGGATTAGCAGTCTGTAAATCTCTACTCAGCTCAAATTTTTACTTGTACTGCATGAAAAATTAGTTGTCCCAGAGAGTGGGGCTCACCTTTAATAATGTCAAGCCCTGTGGACGACCTGACATGACCATTGCAGACTTGAAATTTGATGGATCACTGTGGTCATACTACACCAAGCTACCAGGCTGTGCCGTGGACGTGGGCCAGGGTGATATGATGATATGCAGTCGCTGGAATTGTACGGCAAGGTGGATTGCCAGGATTGCAATAGAGAATGTGTCATATTGATTTGATTTATATGACTGTTGTTTACTTGTTATATAAATGTAACTTGTTTCGTTTGCAATATGGAAAGGCAGGGTGCTCATTTGTACATGGGCAAGTCAGGGCCAGATTTTTTGCAAAATTTTGCGAGAATCTATTTGGATTTTTGTCAATTGGTTTTCTTTTTAAAGAAAGACAAGTTTAGTAGAATCTTTACGAGAATAGATTCTCGGATTCTCGCCAAAATTCTAGCCCTGCAAGTTAATTTTAACTGCAATAAAGTAGTTTTAGGTGCTGTAAAAGGGGTTTTGACCTTCCCTATGTACACTATGTATGTTTCTGAAAATGTTGATTATTTTAAGATCCTCCCAGCCAGTTAAGCTCAGCTATTGTGTTATGGTGCATTGAGATGGGTATTTTTCATCTGCACTAGAGAATTGTATTTAAAATTTCTCATTTATTCTTGACCAGTAAATCATGCAGACAGTAGGAAACCATATGATAATGCAATCAGTGACTGGCTTGTCTTAAAGTCTGATGGATGGAATATTTCTGCTGTCTTTGTCTCAATCTTTTGCTTTCAATATCAGCACTAAATATGAAAACATGATCAGATGAGAACACAGGACATGCTATGAAATATCACATAAATATCAAAGCAATCCAATACAGAAACTACAGACCCAAGTTACTTTTCATTAGTTATCTCCTAAATGTATATGCAAGTATTGTGATTATTCCAGGGATGTTATACTCTGCCAAAAAAGCTGACCTTGTCAAAAACAAAGTCTGGACAGCAGAAATGATCTTCAGGTTGTTCAAAGAATTAAGCAAAAAGGTATGTATTTTCCTACAGTATGATGTGGAACAATTACATGTATGTAGTTGGAATTTGTGCTCTAGAATGAACAAAAGCTGCACACATTCAATGCACAGGATCACAGTTTTATACACCGTAACCAAGGGTAGTTTGTTCTACAGATATAATGTATCAGCTGCCATGTGCTACTGGCTGATGCCCTGTGCCAGCAGCAAAGGGCAGCAACCAGTAGCACATGGCAGCAGCCAGTAGCACATGGCCGCAGCCAGTAGCACATGGCAGCAGCCAGTAGCACATGGCCGCAGCCAGTAGCACATGGCAGCAGCCAGTAGCACTGTCAATGAGTTTTGCAGGCTGCTGCCGGAAGCCAATTGAGGTCGAATGGCTTTAGTGGTGGCTCCTGGCAGGCTGCAGCTGCCAGCAGTAGACAGGGGCTGCCGGCAGCAGACTCTTTATGTCTGGTGTGAACTCAGACATTTCTTTCTTTCTTTCTTTCTTTCTTTCTTTCTTTCTTTCTTTCTTTCTTTCTTTCTTTCTTTCTTTCTTTCTTTCTTTCTTTCTTTCTTTCTTTCTTTCTTTCTTTCTTTCTTTCTTTCTTTCTTTCTTTCTTTCTTTCTTTCTTTCTTTCTTTCTTTCTTTCTTTCTTTCTTTCTTTCTGTCTGTCTCACTCTCTCTCTCTCTGTCTCTCTTTCTCTCACTCTCTCTTTTCTTTATTTCTTCTTTATGACCAAATTTGTCCTAAGTTTCCTCTTGGAAACTATCTTTTTGAAAACCACAAAACTTGACTGACCTACCACTGAAATTGTGCATATTGTTTGGAATAGTCATATGCAAATTGGGGCAAGTAAAAGTTAAAAGCGCCATATCTTCCGAACTATTGCAGATAGACACAAAATTTCAATGTGCTTGTGTAGATTTGTGACACCTGCCAATGTAATGGACAGTAAATGAAAGTTGTAGAATTTCAGATTATGCTGATATGGGGTATTGAAAAATCTATAAGTTCAGTGTGTCCAAAACTATTATAGATAGAGATGCCATTCCAACTTCAGTTTGTAGATTTGTGGCAAAGTCACATCCAATGAACCATGAACATGAACCAAAGTTATAGGATTTTAATTTATGCAGTTATGTGAATGTGTAAAATTTAAATCTTGGAATAGTTTCAAAACTATTATAGAAAGACGGGCCATTCCAACTTCAATTTATGGGTTTGTGACATTGCCACATCCAATGAACCATAATCCAAAGTTGTCAAGCTTTAATTTATGCAAATTAGGTGAATACACAAACTTTACTCTTGAATAACTTCAAGACTATAATACATAGTGGTGCCATGCCAGCTTCAATTTATAAGTTTGTGACATTGCATCCAATGAACCATGAACCAAAGTTGTACAATTTTAATTAATGCAAATAAGGTGAAGACACAAAATCTAAATCTTGTTGAACACCTTCAAAACTATTGTACACGGAGATGGCATACCAACTTCAGTCTGTTGGTTGTGACATAGATGCATCCAATAAACCATGAACCAAAATTGTAGAATTTAAATTTGTGCAAGTTGGGTGAATACACAAAATTTAAATCTGGAATAGCTTCAAAACTAAATGTATTGTTGACAGAGGTGTCATTCCAACTTCAATTGATAGGTCTGTGGCAAAGCCGCATTCAATGGACCATTAACCAATGTTGTAGGATTTTAATTTATGCAAATTTGATGAATATACAATTTCAAAATCTTGAATAGCTTCAAAACTATAATTACAGATAGTGGTACCATTCCAACTTTAATTTAAAGGTTTGTGGCATTGCTGCATCCGATGAACCAAAACTTAAAAATTTTAATTTATGCAAAATACACAAAATTGAAATCTTCAATAACTTCAAAATTATCATACATAGAGGTGCTGTTTCAACTTCACTTTATAGGTTTGTCACATAGGTGCATCCAATGAACCAAAGTTGTAGGATTGTAATTCATGCAAATACACAAAATCTACTAAATCTTGAATAAATTCAACACTATGATACACAGACGCACCATTCCAACTTCAATTTTTAGGTTTGTGACATAATGAACATCCAATGAACTATGACCCAAACTTGTAGGCTTTTAATTTATCTAAATTAGGCAAAAACACATACTGTAAATTCCTTTATTTTCGCGTGTTTAAATTTTCACGGTTTTTCTATTTTTGAAATTTCACTGTATTTTTAATTTCACTATTTTGGACATAATTCCTATTCAAACAATGTTAAAATATTATTTCACTGTGTTTTTATTTTCACGGTTTTGTACCATAAGGGAAATAAGTGAAAATAAGAAAACACCGAAATTAAAGCAATTTACAGTAATCAAAATCTTGAATAGCTTCAAAACTACCATAGATAGTGGGGTCATTCAAACTTCAGTTCATAAGATTTTGACATCCAGTGAACTAAGAATCAAAGTTGTAGCATTTTAATTTATGCAAAGAAGGGGAATGCCCAAAATTTAAATTATATTAAACACTGGAAAAGTGTAGCATTTCAAACTGTTCTCATTTTGAAGGCACTCACTCAGACAGATTTGCTGTGAAGAAAATCGTCTTTTCTAATTTTACTCTTTCTGCTGTTAGCTGCTGCTCTCTGCCAGTGACCACTGCTCGTTGCTATCTATTGTTTTGTGTTACAAAATAAAATATCAGTTTGTCTCTTTGGACAGAAGTGTGCATATATAACACAAAGAAATTAACTTGTGATCTTCAAATTTAAACTTAAAGGTTACAAGGCATCCCCTGGAAACCCTGGAAGAAAAAGGACCCTAGAGGTTGATTAAATAGATTTGTTGAAACTTCATATCTCTGTGACCTGCTGAGAATACTGAAGACCCCCAAAAAGACCTTTAAGAGCATGGAGGACCCTCAGAAAACATCAAAAGGGAACCCTGAATATGGATTCAGTTGAATAGCAAGGAGAGGGGTCCAGTACAAATTTAAACTACATATATATGACTTAATACAAGTACATATACTTTGAATCACTCAATACAATCATCACTATAATTCACTTTGAAGCATAGTTATTCACACATGTACATGTACACCTGTCCAGTTTTCTGTGAAACTCCTTCATTCATATGTCAACTCATGCTTATCATGAACTCTTGCATCTAATTAATGCAACAGTTATCTGAAGGCATAGCAGCAGTTGAAGTGCTGTTTGACATGCCTTTATTTCTTGCCATGAATGCAGATTTATCATAATAAACACATATTGTCGTATTACCATTTACATGTATTCCCTTTGAGTTTCCTTGCTTTGGCAAATATTGTAAATTGCTTAAATTTTGCTGTACTCTTAATTTTGCTTATTTCGCTGATGGTACAAAACCGTGAAAATAAAAACACAGTGAAATAGTATTTTAACATTGTTTGAATGGGAATTATGTCCAAAATAGTGACATTAAAAATACAGTGAAATTTCAAAAATAGAAAAACCGTGAAAATTTAAACACGTGAAAATATAGCAATTTATAGTATATTTAAGCGAGAAAGAATGTTTACGATATAAGATGATTTGCCTTGGTCAAAAATTTTAGATTTGCATATTTTGCAAGTTATTTGCAATTGGAGGTAGAATTGATATTTAATATTAAAACTAAAATTCTAACAAAACAAAATGTACACACGCGCGTATCGAGTCAAGACAATATTGTTTTGCTGTCATTGGAACAAGATTACCGATAAACTTTCATTGCATATACATGTAGTTCTCATCATCATTACAAACTGCTCCATGAGACATGGCTGTGTCTTAATCTGATAAAAATGTCACAATTTTATGAATAACACAGAAACGGGAAGTTTTGGGTCTTTATCATGGACGAGTCCAGGTTTCCATGCATCAGATTGGCCAAGGTGAAGGGAGATCAGAGCAGATTTCAGAAATCTGCTTTTCCTATTGGGCCACATGATAAAACATGAGTGATGATCATTACAACAAGTCACATGGTGATCTGACCTAAATCATCACCAGCCTACAGAAAGAGAGGCCAGAATAACAACTCAAACCTTTAAAGCCTGAAGTTTTTAGCATGAATCAACCACAATTATATAGTAGGGACTTTCGGCCAAAAGGAAATCGTCTTATTGATACATGCTGGACTTTCCATGGAAAGCTTAAGCTTCCAATATGGTTCTATTAAGCCCATTGTCTTTACTGGGAAGAAATCAAACTGCAGCAATGTCAAATGAGTGCATTTTATCACTGTTCTTATATTGTTTTGCTGATTTGTAAGTTGCTTGAGACACACTCTGAAAGTCCATCCTACCTTGCAAAACTGAATGAGACAGATGCTGGTAACCGCTGCCAGACCCCACCAAACCCAAAGCCTCGATTGGCTTTCGGGCAGTGGCAGTTGGCAGTGGTGCTGTCCTGTGCCACCCTGTGCTGCTGGCAGCTGCCCCGACCTCCATTGGCTGCTGCTGAAACCAGTTACATCGGACCAAAAGCATTTACTAGTGAATGAAATGAAACAGAGATACAATGTATAACTTTGTTCATCAAATATTTACATATCATTTCTCTTGTCTGAAAAATTATAATTTGTATTACATTGCAAAATAGTTTTACAGGATGCAACTTATACATGTAACTAATTTTGTACTCAAGAAAACATTGTTGCAAGTTGCAGGGGTCAACCAGGTGTCATGTTTAATGTCAACTTTTTATGCGGCACAGTGACATTTCTATTGTACTGGAATGTAACAATTTGCAGTTTTCTCAAACTGAAAAAGTCACATACATTCATGTAAATGTTGAAACAGAAAAATGCAGACCCTAAAACTGTTTGAAATCACGTTCTTTGGGTCAACACAGGACATGGAGAAAGGATTTGGCAGTTTGAAATAGTAAAAAATCCAACTGAACCATACAAACTGATGTACATCATGTACATGTACGTTTAAGCTATAAATGTTTGTGAGACAGCTCAAGTTCAAGCTTTTAACTGACTTGTTCAACTGTAGAATTTGCACCTGCAATTATTGTATGCAGTATGATACGCCTTAAACATTGACCCAGCTGCCTGGTGCATGCAGGAAAGGTTGTGTGCTATTATGTTTCTGTCAGTGGATCGATGCAAAAGTGCAAGAGTCTTTTTCAACTTTTTGACAAAAACGCAGCATGTGAGCTTTTCTAGTTAGCATAAATACATTAATTTTCCATAAAATTCACCAAGAAAAGAACCTACAAAAAAAGGACAAACTGCACCCACAAACTAAGCATAGTTTCTCGGATTCCTTCTTGAAACAAATTCTGCCACAGAAGAAGGGTTGATGCTTTGTCAAAGGGACAAAGAGGCGCCTGAGAAAGTCCTATTTTGCATAAAGGTTTTCCTAATTTCTCTTGCCAGCATAACAAGGTCGTCGATCAGTTGGTCATTATTTTTGACTTGCATAATACTGGGATGAAGAATATCACTAGACCAGGTGGGTTACAGTCAGTGGCTATATAGTGATATACATGTAGGTTTAACACAAACGGAATGTTACTAAACTGGGTACAGGGTGCAGTAGGGGTCCTTGTGCAAAGCCACAAAAACTAAACACCATTCAGAAATCATGCAAATATTTCATTTAACCTGCATGTTCTGTCATTAAAGGGAGAAAGTTTTTTTTGTATATTTTTTAATTTTATTCTTTTTGCAAAACCACGAAAACACATTCATAACTATAAGCAAATGACTACTAAACAAATTCACAACTATTGTATATATAACATGCATGTATTGTAATTATGTAGAGAAGTATTATTTCAGTTATTAAATTGAGGCTGCAGGCTAACCAAAATAAATTTATGGTTCCCACGCCAATGCGGTAAACTGATGAAATGAGTGATGACTTTATGTATGTATGTATGTGTATGTATATATGTATATATGTATATTTATGTGTCTGTGTACATGTACATGTGTATGTGTGTGCATGCATGTACAGTCATACCTGCAATTTAAGACCACTGCTGTGAGAGACCACCTTCCTTTTCTGACCATGTTTCTGATGGCACAACAGTCTAGATTCTTGTAAATTTGCCTCCAATTCAAGACCAGCTCTCATATGTGACCATTTTTGAATGGCATAAGGGACCAGCTCTCATATGTGACCATTTTTGAATGGCATAAGGAATGGTCTTAAATAGGAGGTAGCAATGTATACAGGTATATGCATACAGTCATTCATTCATTGTGTTCACTGTCTTTTTTCTGGCCTCTTGAGATGCCAGATTGTACAGTGTATTTCTTTATTCAGCCCATTAGTCCTGATCCTTTATAATGTTTCAATTTAACACCTCTGGATTGGACTGATGTAATAATGTGTTCGGTTGCCATGGTTACTATAACTCTGTTCACAAGCTAATTCTTCAAAATAATGTTGAAAATTTGCAACAGATTCATCCTTCTTTTGAGAGACCACCCCTAGGGCAGGTCTGAAAGTGGTCCTATATGAAGTAGGTGGTCTCTCAGTGGAGGTAAAATAATGTAAAATATGGTTATTGGCTGGATAAATGTGATCTTAAATGACAGGAGCTCTGTCATTTGGGACTCTTGAAGTGAGAATACACTGTATATTATCATGACCATGTTTGCACTTTATGGATGGTATCCTAATGCACTCAAAGCTCAATTTGATAACTTTTCGAAAAGTGTAGTTACCATATTTGTCCTGCTAAATGCCCACTCCCTTAAGTGAGGACACATCCCCCATTTGCAGAAAAATGAATCTTTGATAATCATTTCAATAGTAAGATGGACAGTTTGGACCCAATCATAGTATCTTTTTTTACCAGTTTTTTTTCTGCATATTTTTATGGGTTTTTGTTGTTGTTTGTTTGTTTTTTGTTTGTTTGTTTGTTTGTTTTTGTTTTTGTTTTTTATTTTTATTTTTATTTTTTGTTGTGGGGGGGGGAGCACTGGGCTCTTAAGAGGATAGGTATGGTAGTCTTGACAGTGTTAAGTGCCATGAAACAAATTAAGGAATTTACTGTTGATCAACACATTCTAACCACAACTTTACATACTTGATTGTCTTTTTTTTTTCTGCAGCAAAACAAAAATATTCAGGGTCTTGTTCTCATATTTGATATGGCCAAGTTTGGATTACATCACCTTTGGAAGCCAGGTACACCCCTGAATGCAGGGTTACACATTGTGAAACACTTTTATTTTCCTGTGCTGCTTTTTGGCAACATGTACTGTATGTGGTGACTTAGTAGCAGACATTTCCGTTTGGTTTGATAGATGTATGCCAGCAGTCACGTTGACTGACTGGCATTGCCTGCCTAGAGTAAAGGGATGTGCTTTGCTTGCATTGCTGAATGTAGAGTCGTATTTGGTGCTTGATCTGTTTCTTCCTAAAGTGGTAAATTCCTTTGCAGGCTACACTTAGTGAATGTTGTTCCACATGCTGCAACTCAACAATTTTGCCCTCAGTATTTCATGTCCGTTCTGTAGGTGTCAAACTCTTGAGGGAGAGAGTATCATGACAACAAAGTTTTCATGCATGTCAACAAGTATCAAAGAACGCTGGTATGCAGTAAAATTGATGTGGTATTTTATATTTTTTGGTGTAACTTTTCCTTAGATAATCAATAACGAACACTAAAACTTACATTGTACATGGCTTGCATCCCATTATAACTGTGTTCTTGACGTGTCTTTGAGATTCAATTCTCGCCCTTTTCAATACGCATGGAAGCTTCCTTTAACTCATTCAGAGCCAATCGTGACTAAAGTCAGTTTACTCAAGTCGAACTAGTCTGAATTATCATTAGGGTCCCAGATTTGTATTCCTCATAAATAAAAAAGAAAAACTTTCATTCAAGTATCAGTATGACCATAGTTCCAGAGAGAATATCCCAGGTCAACAGCTTTTTTCGGTGCGCATTGGGCTCTTTCAGTGCCTATCATTTCTAAAGTTGGTGTACGTAAGTCAAGCTAGTCTGAATTATCATTAGGATCCCAGATTCTTATTCCTCATAAAAAGACCTTTCATTCAGGTACCAGTATGCCTAAAGTTCCAGAGAGAATATCCCAGGTCAACAGCTTTTCTCATTGTGCATTGGGTCCAATGTGCACTGAGAAAAGCTGTTGACTCAGTCTAAAATTTGGCACTGAAAGAGTTTATATGTTGCAGACACATGTACATTGTATAAATACAATCTTGCTTTAACCAATTTCTTAATATGATGATTTTGCTTTCACCAAAACATTGGAAAGTTATCATTTTAGGCCTCACGGAAATCTCTTCCCTTTGGTGTCTTGGGTAGCTATTTGCATGATGTGGACATTGGTAAAATAAAACTCATTAGTTTCCATTCTTAACCGAATGTTTCTGTCTTTTTGGGTAGCATAATTAAATAAAATTTCTTGTGGCCACAGTACTCAAACAAAACACTTAAATCTACAGCATTGACATGCATTGAAAAGGGACAACAAAACACCATCACAGGCATTTGATTTCCTATGTTTGTAACTTTATTTTATTTTGTGGCAGTTTGGTTAACAGTGGTACTAGTTATAAGCAATAGTGTCAGTGTACACTGGACTGGGGTTTTTTTTGTTTTTTTGTTTTTTTTGCATGCTATGTGTATCTAAGTTCATGTTCCTGACACTTTGCAAAAATGAGAGAGAATTGATATCTTCAAAATGGAGTGCTTTGCTGTATGTGCATGTACTACATTACTGGCACACCTCAGAAGCGCACAACTGGAGCAAGGCTGACAGGTCAGACATTACTGGAAAGGACAGAAACTTATAAACTGGTTGGCTATAACATTAACCCCTTGCTATTCTGTAAATGGAGCCCATTGGTGCTTTTGCTGAAAATTATGTTTGTGGCTGCATGGCATGTTCGGGACACCAGACGCTTAAAGATGAGATAACTTTATTGCCTCTTTAAACCCTTTGCCTCTTAAAGCGACCAAAACTGGCTGGTGATCAAATTATGTCATTTGCTTCCATATGTTTGACCAATTTAACTCTTTCCGGCACAAGTTGCCCAAAAGTGCCTGGATGTAAATTGTCATCTGCTTTAACATTTTTACTTAAATTTCTTCCACTAGAAAACATTTTTGCTGAGATTTGATGTGACCCTAGGTCAATAGCTTTCCTTAGTTTGGGTTGGGCAAAATGCACCCAACCTGTGCCAAGGAAAGAAATTGACTCAGTCATACTCTGACCAGGAATGGGTTAAACAGTAATAAAAAACAATTTGAATGAGACTTAAGATGAGACCTATCAAGATAATATGCTCCAGGTCAACAGCTTTTGTGGTGTGCATTGGGTGTTAAGAGGTTAATCAGCCCCATGGAAAGCTGGTGACTTGGCCTTAAAAGGGAGTAAAGGCTATTAAGCAACCACATGTATTTCTGATTCCAAAACATTGGAAATAATGGTAGATATTCTCCATTTTACCACCACATACATGCATGTTCATTTGGCTATGATTTCCAAATATTAATTAAAAATGAGACTATGGTAGCTTTATGTTAATTTCTTTAACACAGGAGGCAATTAAAATGAGCAGAGTGAAACCTGTCTTCAAAGACCACAGCTAGGAATGACCAGGTTGTCTCTCAAGACAGGTGGTTTTCATTAGAAATGCAAATTTGATGACAAGTACTGAGTAAAGTATGGTAAAAAGGTGGTGTGTCCATAGGGAGGGTTCACAAGGTTTCACTGCATGAATTTGGAAGTCTTGACTTAGGCTTTGGGCACCTTGTGCTCTGTCAACATGTTGAAATGGTTTGTCCCTCATTTGGGCTATCAGAGGATGGATGGAGGGATCCGTTCAGGTCAAGAGATCAATTCTGGAATCTCCTATTCATGATGAAAAGAGAATGTTTTTGTGGGAATAATTACAGAATGCATACATGTCAAATACGACCAGTATTTAGTCAGACCTCAGCCACTCTGTCATCAACAGGCACTTTGGCTGGGCACAGCTCCTGGGTTACAGTAATGATTAATTTAATTGAGTCTTATCCAATGTTTTCAAATCAGTAGATAAACTCTCTGTCCATAATTGCCAGGTTTTGTGCATATATTTGTTCTATCATTTCTCCATATATAATGCTGTTTAAGAGCGGTGAAAACGTAAAACTTTAAGTCAAAATCATTCAACAGTCTTAAAACTACATGAACTTTTAACCTTCTAGTATGTACAGGTTATGTATGTAAATGCAACCAAATAACAATGTGAATTTTTAAAAAGATACACAGACATTATGACTGAACACTATTTGGGTCAATTATACAATCATGTACATTGTATTTCTTTTTATCTCTGACATGTGATATAAACACAACTACCTGAAATGCTTAATTTGATTTTATTATGTGTGTTGTTTGTCTTTAGCTTTGTAAATTAAAATATTTTTGCACAGGATGTTTGTGAAAGTTAAGTCATGAGTTGCTTGCATGCACATGTAAATGTGACACAGTTTGAAAGAGAATCAGTGACATTGGATAAGAAAAAAAATGAACCACAATATTTATTCTGATATCACAGAATTACAGTAAATTACTGTACATAACTTTGCACACCTGTAAGGTGAAGTTATTTTATTATTTGCTTTCTGACAGGTCACAAATGCTTCAACATATTGACTCATTGTAAAAATTAATTCTGAATATACATACACCTTTAAAGCATTTTTCTCAGCTTATATTTTGGTATAAATTTTGTGGAGCTTGTTTGTGGCATCATCACCAAAACAAGGTAATCCCATGTAAAATACAATAAGTGTAATATGAAAAATTTATGAGAAATAATCTTATAAATTTATAAATTGGCATAGCCATTGTACTGAAATTATGGGTTATGCCATTATACATGTATTACGGTTTCCTTGTTTGGTGTATATTATAGTGTATGTTGTAATATGTTGTATTTAATATATTGATATGTAAATTACTTTCAGCTGTGGATGTATACTCTGCTATTTTATCAATGTTTGAAGCCAATTACCCAGAAAGTTTGAAGATTTGTTATATCATTAATGGTATGTATGCCTATTTGGTATATGAAAATATGTCATTTAAACTGACAACAAACTTGATATGAACTATCCATGCAATGTAAAATTGTGTTGCACTTTGTTGGTTTATATTGTGTGTATACATGTACATCAAAGCCCTGGTTTCTATCAATAATGCATTCAAACCACATTAACATGTAATTATTAAAGATCAAGAAGCTTTATGTGTACAAGACTACATGTATTTGATATTTTAGTTTTAAGTGAAATACTACATTAAACCCACATGTACATTAATGTATGACTATAATACGTGTGTGTGTGTATGTATGATGTATACAACATGGACACATACATGCCATGTATATATATTAGGTAGAATAAAACTTGCCCGTGACAGAGATCCCCCTGGTGGCAGCTTTTTGCATCACATTGTTTTAAAGCTTGTAATGGCAAAAGCCTTGTCTTGTTGTTCACGTATTGCCTGACAAACCACGCTACAGCTGCTGTTGTAGCATCTGTAGCATGACTTGCCAGGCACTGCCAGAGCAGGCTGCCTATGTGTCGCATGAAAAAATATTGGAGGTACATGTAGCATACAGGCCATGAATCTTAATTTCTTGGGATACATGTAGCATCCCCATTAGTAGATGCATATTGTTCTGTCACAGTGCAAGACTGCTGTGATTAGCCATATGCACGCCAGCTTTAATAGGGGCAACAAGTGCCTGGGGCAAAGTGTATGGTAGTACATGTGTGTAAGTTCACAAACTGAATGTGTCATCTTGTATTGGGCTGTAAATTTTGTGTCTGATTTAGGTTTTGTTTCTTTGTTAACCACTTAGTTTGATCCCAGTCTCCTAAGAACCATACACTGCATGCCCCAAGCAACAAAAAGGTTAATTTAAGAAAATTAAGAAAGTACATTAAAAAACCCAAACAAATTTGCCTGCTAAGACAGACCTAGTTATGCTATCCTTACTGTGTGGGTGCTCCACTTATTCAGGGAGTGCAGTCAGACACACGGAACAATAGTCTGTTTAGCAGGCAACAACAAATGAACTATGGTGAAATTATCATTATTACCATTGAAAATGACAGCTGTCTGTTGCACAAGGTGGTATTAATTTACTTTGCTAATTTATTGGGTTCTGGTTTACATGGTTTAACTCATTCCATTCTATGGTCACAGGCCTTGGTCAGTGGTTCTGGCACTGCCTGGCAAGTCATGCTGCAGCTGCCCTTGCAGCAGCTGCAGCATGACTTGCCAGGCAGTGCCAGAACCATTGGCTTAAAACGATAGGCTTGTTTGTACTTGAGCGAAAACTCTTTTCATCAAGAATTTATCTATGCAATTTTCATCTTAAATCTATGTAAATATACAGAAAAATCAGGGAGTGGTATGGACTGAGTTAAGGCACATACAGTTAGAAGATGACAGTGCCATAAAGTTCTGGCATAAGGTCATAAATAATATCATAAGGATGCCAAAGGAGTTTACTCTGTGTAAAATGTTCCTTCTGTTGCCATGGTAACAAACCTTTACCTCCCCCCCCCAAAAGAAAGGAAAGAAAAGAAGAAAAAATTATGAAAGCGCAAAATTCAAAAACAAATTGAGGTGGAAAAAACTGTCAACACTGTACCTGTAAATGTACCTATTTCCACATGTTCAAATGCTCATGGTGTTTACAGTGCAGACAGTTGAACTGAGATTTTCATTTCACTATTTTGGACTTACTTGTACATGTACATGTAGTTCCTGCTTAAACTTGTGTAAAAAATATGTCATTGTGTTTTTATTTATGATTTTGTGCCATCAGCAAAATAAGAATACATGCAGTGCAATTCAAGGAATTCACAGCATTTGAAATGACCATTTCTTGAAAATTGTTGTCCCAGAAAGTGTCAAATGTGGTGTTTCTGTAGTTCATACTAAAAACTATGCAGTTTTTCTCATACTGGTACTTACTTTAGATTTTTTTTCCTGATTCCTTGTGGGCTCATCACACTATGAACAAAACATGACAGGAAAGGGGATGGGGACTTGTATAGATCTGATGATTATTAGATAAAGATAACTTTAAGTTGACAGAAGTGAGATGTGGCCTTTTGGAGGGAGGTGGGGTTGAGTGTGGAAGGAATCTGAGGGCAAAGTGGGCCAACAGTCTCTATGCCCTCAGACCACTAAATGTGCACTGAATGTAAGCGCCCTCAGAAAGACACATGCAGCTTACCATTGAAGAGTCAGAATTGACCACTGAGCTTTCAATTGCAGATGGAATTTAGGATAAAGTTAGCTATGTATCGATCTTGATTTTTGGGGGGGCAAAATTCGGAAAGGTATATAGACTTGCCCTCGCTTGCTAATGGCCTTGCCTAGCATTACACATTGTACCTCATAAGTCATATTCTGCCAGATACATGAACATGCAAGAAATGGCTTACTTAATATGGATCTTATTCATTTGCATTTCATACATGTGTATTCATGCAAAGAAATTCCCAAGTACTGTAAACACATTAAAATGGTTTATACTGTAAACACATTAAAATGGTTTATACATAATTATGCACATGATATTGATAAAGACACATGTTGAATATAAGGCTTGTAGTGGATTTTTTTTTTTCTTATCATACATCTATGTCTGGTGATTGGGAGGACTATTATCTGCTGAATTTCATTTGGGATAGGGTATCTCACCATGAACAAATTACGAGATTCATGAAATATACCCCTAAATTGTGATACTTGAATGCAAAACTGCAAACATAACATCAACATAAAGTTTTTATGAAGTAAACATGTTGACATGATTTTCCAGCCCCTGTGATCTTTCCAGTCGCATACAACCTGATAAAACCATTCCTGAGTGAAGACACCAAGAAAAAGTTACACGTGCTGGGAGGTAAGTGTTTGTGCTTGCATGGGATACTTACATATACATGTATGTTACTGTTTTTGCTGTCAGTAAAGAACGTCAGTTTCCGGAGCACTTGCCCTCAGTAGTAGAAAGAATATATGAAAGTGTAGGCATGGTTTTCATTTCAAATTCAAGCCGGGGGCAGATGGGTAAAAATAGAAAGGTGGAATTTAAGGATCGCTTTAAAGTCATTTTGTTGCCAGTAGGAGGAGCAGGAAGACATGAAAACAGATGCACCTTCTGCCTCCTTGTATTGAAAACCCTGGTAAGAGTGATGGGCGTACATGTTTGGGACAAGTGAAATAGGTAGCATAAAAATATAGAGGATGTCTGGGCTCTGTATACATTGAAAGTTTGAGGTGGAACATCTGTAGCCAGCACCTTTGGATAACCTCTAATCACTTTGTAATATTTTGGGGTAGTTTAATTTTATACTTAAACTACATGGTTCCAAAAACTCAGATGTGTGAACATGAATTTTATATGAGAAAATTGAGCTTAAAAGTTTTGTTTACACTGAAGAGTTTCAGGAGTGCTGACCTTATTGGGTTTGTTTGCATGGGCATATTAATGAACCATGTCATTGTTTACACACTCATTATGACCCCTAGAAACCAGGTAAGGCACTGCCAAGGGTCACTCCTAGGGAACAGAAAACCATTAGCCATGGAGAGAAGAATGGGCCAGTTCAGAGTAATCACTACCATTGTTTTGACAACTTTGAAATTCTCTATTGATGAAAAAAAAAAACAAACAAATTAACACAATCCACTTACTGGGCCCCAAATATGGAAAACCACATGTGAATCCATACCCAAACAAGCCAAGTGTGGTTATGTTTGATGTTCCCAAGTAACTAAGTTTAAAGCCACAAAATATACATTGTTGGAATGTCAACATCACGGAGGTAATGCTACAAGTTTATTTCACACAATAATAAAAACACAGGACAGAAGAAGTGAGTATGTGTCATATTACAGCCATAAATGCATAACTTTTTATTTATGCTATTTCAGGACTTGCCATTGATATTAGGGACATCTTGGATGCTTTAATATGAGCCCCTTTGGCCGATTTGTATTTGCTTTATTTTAATGTGTATATTTTTACATATGTATTGATTGGTCAAGAATAAAGAGAATCTGAATCTGAATCCATTGGAGTTGATCCTGGACATAGATATATATTTTTAATTTCTCTGATTTCAATTTGAAAAAAAAAAAATATGGGACTTGTGCCCGAAAAATGTGAAAATCCTACCAAGTCAGAAAGAATGCTATAAAATCTCAAAAAACTTCCAATCACGCCAAAAAAAACTATGGATACAATCTATGGATGTCTAGTAATCAGAAAATATATAGGTTTACTGTACTTGTGAAAAAATTAAATGGGTAATATTGATCCAAAGTTGCCAGTCTTACAGCGCACTGGCTACAGATCTGCCACCTTAATGCTTTGGCTCCTGCCTCCAGCATTTGGCTTGTGGATTATTTACATTGGCTAGTGTTCTGGCTGATGGTGAAATTAGTTATTGCAAGGCCTCTGTGAACCCCTTTTGCAATCACAAAGGTAGCCAAATCCTTCTGAATGTTAAATATGGCTATCAAAAGCTGCAAATGGTGATTGGAATTTCCATGAAATTCTTTGTCCTGTGGAAATATATTTACTTTTTAAAGAATATACTCCTTTGGATAAAAACATGATGGGTCTTTTCCTTTTTTCATTAAGCTACATGTACATGCATGTATTATTTTAAAAATCCATTGGTCAACCTACATGAACATCTATATGTACATCTCCATGTTAACTTAATTAAGTTACTTGTAGATATATATATATATGTGTGCATGTACATGTTACTTAATTTTATTTTAAGAGTGACTTTCTTAATAGTGGATATTTCCATGCCCTTACACTACATGTACATGTACATGTACATGCAAGTAATTATTGGTCTACCTAATGCAGCTAACTACAAGGAGAGGCTCCTGCAGGACATAGATGCAGACCAGTTGCCAGTCCACTGGGGTGGTACGATGGCTGACCCTGATGGCGACCCTTACTGCAAATCAAAGGTCAGTCACTGTAATGTATCCTTCTGCAGTTAGGTTTTTTCCCTGGGTATCCTGATCAAAGGATCTGGATGTTATCTGTAGTATGTTCACATTTGTCTAGTTTGAAAAAGGAAGACCTGTTTGTAGGAGAAGTGTTTATGTACATGTGGATGAGCTGTGTTTAAAGGACTTAGAACTGTTGTAGTGAGACACACTCAAACAATTGCCCTTTGTCCTGCTGAGCACATAGTCTGCAGATTGCTCAGCTCTTGACTTGATCACACTGAGTACATAGTCAATAGATTGCTCAGCTATATTACATGTACCCTATTATACGAAGTACATAGTCCACAGATTGCTCAGCTGTTGACCTTACTATAATAGGTGCATACCTGCACAAGCATATCTCCAGTCTTTCCTAGGAAACCCAAGGAAATTCCTGGAATAAAATACACAAAAATTCACCTGGTAGCATTCAAACTGGATCTCCAAGGAATTCCTGGGAAATAATTCCATAGACTGCAGATTTCTGCACTTTCTCTGCTGTCAGTACCTGTGCTCTTTCCGAGGAAATCCTAGGAGTTCTGAGGAAAAGGCATGGAAATATTCCCTGGGAACTCCTTATAAACTGTTCCTTAGACTGCTTCCACATTCTCTGGAATTAGTCTGTAAAATAATTATAGCTATGTTGTATGGTAATACTGGTCATCACTTCCCCCCAACACATGAGTTAGATGCAGTTTACAGGTCATTAAAATGGTTGTACCTGAATATAAAAATTGACTGTGCAGAAAAGAGCATTAATTTCATACTAACATTTATTCACTTGAGTCTAATAAAGCCAGGATTCATACAATACTTACCTCAAAGTACATTGAGCTGCAAAAAGCAGTCATACTACTCAGTCTTTGCAGTACTTGCCATACAGCTATAGCCAACTATAAAGGTAGGGTACTTACTGACTTGTTGCAGCTAGCTGTAGCTTTAAATTCAACTTTGAGATAAAAGATCCTCATACTATATTAACATTTTTGGTGTGTTCTCTGTTCTGTACTCCACATACTCAATTATGCTGACATTATTCACCTAGAAAATGGAAAATTTTATTCAACTTGAAGAGCCAGATAAATGCAAATGTCTCAAGTGTGGTAATTTCCCTCTCTAATTTAAACAGCTAGAGCAAAGCATATTGGGAGAAGGTGTCCGTTCCTAAAATTTTCTGAGTGTCTCCACAAACCTCTGCACTGAAGATGGTTCAAAATTTTCTAAATCCCAACTTTCACCCATTTTTCAGATTCCCACACCAAGCATGGTGAAAAACTTCATAAGTCCAAACTTTCTGCTCTTTTAACTCTGCTGACCTAAGGTCGCTGCAGAGCTTCTAGCATCACTCATGTCCATCTGTCCTGAAACTTTTGGGTTGTGAGTGCGATAACTTTAAAAGTTTTGATGTTAGTCCAATGTAAATTTCAGGACTTATAGGGTGTATGTAAATCTATGTCCCTTTCAATATTGGTGGTGCAACCTATAATATGTAATATAAGGGTCAAAATGTGAAAATCTTGTGGACACTCTAGCATCTTGTGGATCTTCACCGACTTTGGTGGGATTGTGGGGGAGGTCAAAATCTAAGTTACTAATGATGCTAGTGGTATCAACTATAATTTGATGGAAATTATGAGATAAAAAATGTGTTTTGAAATATAAAATTCCACATTTAGAAAAGTAATCCGAGGTATGCATATTAACTGGGATCCTGTGCTGCCACCTAGACTGTATCAAGGAACTTGACATGAAGGAGGCCGCATTCACGTGTTTGGCAGGGCCAAATGAGCTTCTGTGATAAAAAGAGCAACTTGAGAAAGGAAAAAGCTTAAGAAAAGTCATTCACTAAGTTTTAAAACATACAGGATGACTAACATATTTAGGAAATTTATTTTGTTTAGTGGAAAAGTGTTATTCCTGGATGGTTAAGTAACATATCTTGTAAAAGGGCCCTGGTCATGGCGAAGGCATAGTTCCGTTGCCTAGCAACTGAGGGGACCAGAGCAGGTCTGCAGTTAATATAGTTTAATATGTATACCTCCTATTGGATAAGACTTGCCAAATTTATGGGATATATAGACCATTTCCAGTGCTAGAATGTTATAAAATATGAGTGACCTTGATGTATTTTTGTGAGGTCACCATGCCTGTAAAGTTGAAAGAGGTGAAAATGTAATGGCAGTGTGTAGCTTGGACATCAATGGCAATGTCAGGACAGCACCAGGCCCATGGGCCTCTTGTATTACATAATCTGGGTGATCTTGATCTTTTGTCCCAAGGTCACCAGGTGGTCACTGAGGACATAAAATGAAGGACTCACTGATTGTTGTCTTGGCACATGCATCAGTATCGATCACAGGAATTGCACAAATAAGTTATGATTACATGTGAAGGGAAGTGCCATCTGGTGAACAAATGAGACACATAAGCTTACTATGTTCAGAGACCACTTGAGGACTCACAACTTTGAAATGAAGATATACTGTAGGTGCACTATAGCCACGGTGCCAGCAGAGCAATAGGCCCATGGGTCTCTTGTTTTTCTAGATCTCTGCAGCACTTCTGCAAACTCGGAAGAAATCAAGTAGTGTCTTGTAATTTTCTCGATGGATGTCTCTTATTCTTTCTGCAGCCTGCAGAGATCCAAGGAGTTCTGTGGGTTTTACACAGTTTTCCTAGGCTTTCCAGGGGGGTTCTGTGGAAAACCCTTGGAGAACGTTGAGATTTCTACATGTGGGTATTCGATAGATTGCTCAGCTGTTAATCCTGGGTATTATGCTGGGTGCATGGACAATAGATGGCTCAGCTGTTGACATATTTCTCCTGTTGCCTTCCCCAACTGATAAAGTCACCAAAACCAACTGGTGGTTAACTCTTTCAGTGCCAATGATGCCTAAAGTCAATCTACTTTAGTCAAACTAGTCTGAATAATATTATCATTAGGATCCCAGATTCGTATTCCTCGTAAAAAGATCTTTCATTCAAGTACCAGTATGCCAATAGCTCGGGAGAGAATACCCCAGGTCAACAGCTTTTCTTGGCGCGCATTGAGAAAAGCTGTTGATTCAGTCCAAAATTGGCACTGAAAGGGTTAAATATTGTCTGTTCCATTGCTTGTGAATACTTTAAAATCCAGTTTTCATGTTAGGCCTATATAACTCTCCTGACTTATGAAGTACCACAAACTTTTGCATGTGAATGCTTTATAATTGAGTTTTCATATTAGGCTTACATAACTTTCCAGACTTATCAAGATGAAGTGTATGGAAATCAAGGTCAAATTTAATATTGGTGGTGCCATCTACAATGTATGATATTATTGAATATATGGGTCAAAATGTGAAAATCCCTTGAACACTATAGCATCTTTAATTTGTGGTGGCTCATCGTGAAATTTAGTGGGATTACAGAGGAAATCAAAATCACAATTGCTTATGATACCAGAAGCATAAGCAGGATCCATACCATGTAGTTAGATTCATTTATTGAGATCTCCAGGCTCATGGCTTCTTGGTTTTTTTTTGTTTGTTTTTTTTTACCTTTTTTCATCTTTTGTTTTTACAGTGGATATCTATTATAATGACACCATCTGATCCCGTAGAATTGTGTCAGATAACTGAATATGTCCTTTAAATGAATCAAACAACAAAGAAAATCAACTCTTGCCATTCAAAACTTGTGTCATTCTAATGAATATGTTGGGTATCTAAGTGTCGTTATAATGAGGTATCACTGTACCTAATTGCATCATCGATGAGAAATAGTTAGTGCAGAAAATTAAATGGGAAAACTGCCAGTCAAAATGGTCTCTTCCAGTTCAACACTTTGCCCTGGCATTGATCGGGCACTTAGCACCGAGTCTGCACTGATGAATGCTGGCAACTTGGTTTGCCTGTTTTCAACACTAGTAGAAGGTTAATGTTGTATCCTGTTAGCTGTACTGTACTGTTGCATGAAATAAAGGAAGGAAATATACTTAACATCATAATAATAATATTATTCACTTGACAGGTAGTTCTGGGTGGAGACATTCCAAAGTCCTACTATCTCAATCATAATTATGTGGACATGAGCACATTTACCATAGCCACAGTTGGGCGGGGTTCCTCATTACAACTGGAATACGAGATTCAACAGCGTGGCAGTATTATCAGGTATGATGGAACCAGTGTAATGTGTGCTATTTCATCATGTACATGTAATCAGTTAAAAAACAGTGAATACACTCTACTTGTTTTTTGTGTTAATATATAAATTAAAGTCAGATTTTTTTTGCTTTTGGATCTTTGTTTGTTTTGTTTTTTCATATTGTTTCTTGTGGACACCACATACATTATGTGGCTCAATACAGACCTCTTTGCTGATCTGCTACACAATGTCCTGTACATCTAATTTACATACCTCATGATAGTTGCAAGCCTTCAATTAGCTGCTGCTATCATTTGGCCATTTTTAAATGTAAAGAAATACTTGTGTTCATCCTTATGGAGTACACAGTCATATCAAATTTGAGGTCAGGCATTTTATCACATTTTACACTCTTTTCCATCAGGTGGCAGTTTCATACGGAAGGAAATGATATCGGTTTTGGACTGTTTCGACGCACATCAGATGAAAGGCAGAAAGCCTCTGAAATGGAGGCTGTGGTGGACTCCCAGAGAGTCAATAGTCACATGGTGCCTGAAGATGGCATGGTAACATGTGACCGACCAGGGACGTGTAAGTATAGATCACCACTGTATTTAAAACCTTATAATAAAGTGACGAAGACCCTTCATGTTTGTTAATGCTTTCAGTGCTAATCACACGTAAAGTCGATCTGCTAAAGTCAAACTAGTTTGAATTATCATTAGGATCTCAGATTCATATTCCTCGTAAAAAGACCTTTCATTCAAGTACTAGCATGCATATAGTTCCAGAGAAAAGCTGTTGACTCAGTCCAAAATTTGGCACTTAAAGAGTTAAGAAACTGAGACTGTGTGAAAGTTGACCAGACCAAAACGGTGAAATTGAGTACTTGTACAATAACTTTGAAAGGATTACGTATGCATGTACATGGTACAATATTATACCTTTGACTGCGGTCAGACACATGTTGCTCATGTCCATTTAAAACTGGGAATGAGAACTGCATTTTATACATGTATGCAATATT
The DNA here is from genome assembly GCA_964020975.1 of Hermodice carunculata. Classification (NCBI taxonomy): domain Eukaryota; kingdom Metazoa; phylum Annelida; class Polychaeta; order Eunicida; family Amphinomidae; genus Hermodice; species Hermodice carunculata. Next base: position 470,102 of record CAXHWN010000194.1, on the reverse strand, counting down.
TAATTCCCGGTGGTACCCCCCATACCTCTGACCACCAGTTAAACTTTAATATGAGGCATATAATGACCAGATTAGCATTTTGTCACTTGAAGTGGGAATAAGGGATATGCACAGTGCATTGTGCAGGCATCTGGTCGTGCAGAGCATGCATGTCCTGGCACTAGGGTAGTCACACACTGGTAATGGCAGTATGCTAGCCGACATGCAAAACTCATTATATCCTATGCTGAAACCTGTAGCAACTTGACTACATCTTTGCAAATCTTCAATTTTATGGTAGAAGTTTAAGCATGAAATATATTATGATGGGCAGCTATAAATCAGTATTAATGTGGGTAAAGTCTGTTATGACATACATGTACCTGTAGATTGCAACACATTTGTACCACTTAGTCTAGATAATAACTGTATTTTAGGAGTGTGGTTTGATAATATTAGGGAAGTACTTAATGATACTTCCCTGAGTGTGTATCAGCAGTTGGGCATAATATTTTGGGTGTTTGTAGATACTGTACAGTTTTTACCCTCGGCACATAAAGTGCCGGAGGGTACTGTCATCTCCTGCATCGTCTGTCTGTCCATCCGTCCGTCCATTTGTCTGTCGGTCCATCTTGTCGACATTACCACGATATGTCAAACTATATTGACTGTAGCTGTACCAAATTTTTGTCACAGAAGGACCTTGTGATGGACCAGGTTCCTATTGAAAACCAGCTTCCTCTGATGATTTTAAAACTTTTTATGAAATTTTTAATGTATGGCGTCAACCCTGACGAGGTTACCTCGATATCTCAAAAATATTGACCACAGCTTTACCAACTTTTTGTCAGAGACGTATCTTATGATGGACCAGGTTCCTATTAAAAACCAGCTTCCTGTGATTATTTTTTTTATGAAACTTTTAATGTATTTATTTGAAGGCTGTCTGAGTGGCATCAATCTGACGACTTTACCACGATATTTAAAAAAATATTGACCACAGCTTTCCCAAATTTTTGTCAGAGATGCATCTTATGGTGGACCAGCTCGCTATTAAAAACTAGCGTCCTGTTTTTATAGCGTCCTGTTTTTATCTATAAACTTTTTATGAAACTTTAATGTATTTATCTGTTAGGCCATCTGAGTGGTGCGCAAGGGGACGACATTACCATAATGTCTCAAGAAGGATCCAATGCAGCTTCCCCTAATTTTGTTCAAAGATGCACATCATAGTGGACCAGATTTCTACAGAAAACCAGCTTCTCCCTTTTATTTTTAAACTTGTTATGAAACTTTTGCAGTGTTTATTTGATGGCTGACTGAGTGACACACAGTAGAGTGGTCTCTGTCACCAGAACTTGCCACAAGAACACACCCAAAAGTGTTCCTTCATTTCATAGACAACAATATGGAAATTGTATGTAAAGTATTATACTGCGAAGTCTCAAAAAATGCATAATTGAGGAAAAAAAGATTGTGGGCACCAAGGGTAATCTGTTCTCTGAACGCTATTTTATAATACCTACAGTGTACATGTACATTTGGGGTTTATAATTTTGTTTTTGTCACATGTAGATATCGGACAGTGCTATTGTACAGGTCTATAGCTGGAGAATTATATTATTTGTTTCTTTTCAGATATTGTACGGTTTGATAACACCTACAGTTGGGTCAACAGCAAGAATGTTTCGTATTTGATAGAGGTTTTAGAGGACCAGGATATCTCCGATATTGATGCTGGTTGCATTAACACTGCATTATAACTGGCTGTTTGTGGAGCAGAAAATGGTGAGATTTATCAATGAAAAGTCCATTGTTATTTTGGACCAATCAATGGTTATGAGCAAAATGTAAAATTGAGTGTGATTGGTTTATCCTTTACCATGTTTACCCAGGATAGCCAGTGGTTCTCCAACAAAATGTAAACTTGCTCAGAATTTGCTTTTTTTCAGTCTAGTTGTCCATGTTATCAGTGGGCTGGACAAGACCATTGTAAACTGCTGACTTTATTGATCAGTGTCCGATATAGCCAGTGGTCAAGCAACAGTCTCTGATGATGGTTCCTATTGGTCAGTGTCACATTAAAGGTGATCTGATATGGTCAAGTGACAAGCTGCCATAAGGCCTTGTGATTGGTCAGTTCTATATTCAAGGTATCCAATGATGAAGCAGCAAGCTTTTTACACTATGTTTTTAAAATCATAATTGCGTGGCATGTGTTCCAATCAAAGAAGGTGGTTTTCCTATTATTTACAGTTGTCAAATTGCCTTTTTGTTTTGTGTTTTCAAGAATTAAGAGAGGTTTTTCTTAAAGCCCCATAGCACTAGAATTCTGGGACTGTACTTAAGAATTTTGAGCTTTGAAGTTGGTCTCCCTGTTGTATTTAATAGGAGGGTAAGGCTTCTATTTTTCTGTTGTGTTTAGTATTTTTAGCACCCCCCCCCTACTATTTTAAGAATGCAAAAACGTAGTGTGCCTGTTGCCAGGCTGTAGGTGCTACTACAGACACTGTGACAACCAGGTTGAGTGGCAAATGGTCTCGTTATGGAGGTGGTCTTAATTGGAGATTCTACTGTATATGATCACCCTGCTGTGTGTCACATAAATATGTTTTTTCAGTGTTTGTGTAGCAAATTGCGAAGTGAATCTGGTTATTTCGAACACTGTAGTATGTATGGTCAGTACATGACTGGTCATTCATACATGTCTATGTATATGTACTTTACTGGTTCTGTAGAGTGTACATGTACATGGCTGGTTATGAATATAAACATGCACAGTGTACATGTACATGTTCGTGACTGGTCATTCATGTAAATATATATGTGTACACAATTATGATTAGTCCTTCATGTACATGTACATATAGATATTTGACTGGTCACAGATAATATAAATTTACATTAGTGGGCATAACTGTGTATTGTATACATGTATGGTCATAAATGTACATGTGCAGCACTGGTCATAAACATACCCATGTCCATACCGATCACAAGTACACATACACATGATGAGCATGACTGATCATACATGTGTAGTTACAGACATATAAATGATGGCACCAGAAAGATGCATACATTTATTGTCATCACTGCATGGGTGTGTACGATTGGTCATGAATATCAATGTGCATATTCATGTGTGGGCATTAGTGTACATGTACATATCTAGTTATGAATATACATGTATATCCAGTAATTATAGCTGTACATTGTATTTCCTAAAAAATAACAAAAATATGGCCAATAAAATAATAGAGACCATTATCCACCTAGCAGAAATCCATATCCTCCTAGCAGAGCTTGGATACTACTTTCTTTCCTTATTTGGATGATCCTCCTGATCAAGGTGCAAGCAGATCTTTTTCATTGGCTTAACATCTGGTGGAGCACCATCATCTGCAGTGCCGACTGCATAATCAAGCTGTAGAATCATACACACACATGAAGGACTTGGTTTTCAGATGGACTTCCGACCAGCTACTCTCTTTTTGATCCATCAGGGTTGCCACCTACTGAAGTGATCACTGGCTTAACTGAGTACCCGAAGTGTTAAATTAACATTGCTCTTAGTTGATTGTATGCTCACAGTCACGTAGCATGCCTGATCACATGCGACACTGTTGTTGACAATCGTCAACCACCACAATCCATGGATTTTTGTGAAATTTTCATAACTTGCAGACCAATATCAAATTTGCTACAACTGCCCACTCAAACTGGTAAGTTAAACATTGTTTTAATACACAAGTTTAATCCACAGCTATACTTGTTAAAATACTTTTCATGGGCAGTGGCAACAAAAGTGGCAATTGAAGTTACAAAATACGTATTTCTAGTTATTTTGCCAAAAAGTAGGGGATAAATGTGAAAACTTTCATTCTTTTTGTCCGAATCAGACACAAGACACACGGTGACACCAAAATCTTGCTTTCTTCTTTATAAAGAATCAGAATGGTTTCAATGGTGCCATAGGAATTCAGTGTTCAAATTTGTGGCAAATATACCAGCCCAGTGCAACTGTCACAGGTTGACATAATCGTACAAAAGTCGGCAACCCAGAAGAAACATCAGTTAGCCCAAGCAGTGGGGATTACAATACCCTATGCCCCTGTGGTACTTGAAAGTTTTCCCACGTCATTGATTGCTAAATGGACTAGTGCTCCCATTGTTGGTCCAGTCTGAATTACCTGTCCCTGAACACCTAAAATTTAGTGTGTAAAGCCAGTGTGTGCTTGCTACTCCTCATAGAACGTAAACATGTCACAATAATTCAATTTTCATTGCACAGTTTTAATGCAAATACAGTGCAGCTGTAATTACTGAATAGCAGCAAGGCAGGTCGAGCTCTACCCTCCTTGGTTGAAGTAAAACTTCCTTTGTGGAAGATCCAACTGTTCAGGGCAGCTGGGTTCATCCCAGATCTCTCCTTGTCTGCTGTGTGGACTTGGAGGATCTGGCCTGGTACAAACTCAGCCTTTCTGGCTCTGGTATCCGCTGCTTAGGTAATTTTACCATTATACCTATGACCTTGCATGATGAGAGTCAGTGAATTATCAATAGAATGACAAAGCAAGTGCTATATGTACACCATGTGCCAAAATTCTTGACATTCTGCATCCTTTGTATTTAAATTAATTCAGAACAAGAAGTCGGCTTTTTTGATGGCCAAAATATGAGTGGTTGTAAATAGCAAATGGACCAAGTAATGAATGATGGTCTGGCAAACAGGGTCTCACTCTATTGTTGATAAAAGAATTAAATCAATTCACAGGTCAAATAGCTCATATGTAGTTGTTTGCATAACATATCAAATTTATTTTAAAAATTTGTTTTTATGAACCCATATTGTTTATGTATAAGCAAGAAAAACTAGGACTGAAGCAGATGTCTCCCAAAATTCCACAGACCTGACAACATGGACAATGCATGTGCATTGATACAGCCAATATATGGGTATACAGGCTTGGTATAATCTGCTGATTGTCGATAGCATGGGATATTGCTGTGAATTTTTGTACCTAAAAGCTGGGTGTAGATACAATTATAATTTAAGCGAAAAGTGACGAGGGCAATATATATGCAGGGAAATGTGCTAATGATTGTCTCCACTGCAATAACGTGTGTCCAGTCAGTCTCTGGGTTTATTATATTCAAGTCTGTCATTGCAAGCTTTTAATGGCTGAACCAATGACTGTTGATTCAAATTTTGAAGTTCCATTTCTAACTGTGCTTGGAAACTTCTGTATTTGAACTCCAACTATTTTTGGCCATGGAAGTATCTTTGAAACTGCAAGTGAGATGGTCACACTTTTATGCTGTAATAAGGAACAAAACAGTATTAAAGTGTGTTTCATTTGGGTTCTAACTTCATAGTGGTGCTGGCAGTTTTATATCTCTGCAGTTCTGGGCCATATGTTAGAGGAACTTACTGAATTATTTAAGGTGCAACACATGCTCAATTGTACCTGTATATATCAAAGGACAAAATAAATTTAATGTAGTCATTGATTTTAAACATTAAACCACAACAGATTTCTGGTAAAAATGTTCAAATTAAAAGAATAATTATAAGTATATGACTGCATGGCAACATGGGGACAAACGTATATGTTCAGGATGGAAAAAGAAAAAAACAAAAAACAAAAACAAAACAAATATTAGGACATACATATGTACATGTATGTGTTGTTGCTATTTACAAGATGTTCAAGGGGATTATAAAAGATTTCCTTTGTGCAATTTAATTGATGTATTTTGCATTTTGTGTAATATTACTATTTTAAGAACTAACACCACTGTCAGACCTTAGCTCTCTATTTTTTTTTCTGAAAATATATATACATTCACATTCCAAACCATTAGTGTATGTACATTTATTATTATTATGGCTCAACCATATGTTTAACTCATTCCATACTAAGGTCACAGGCCTTTGTCAGTGCCAGAACCACTGACTTAAGACTATAGGCATGTTGGTACTTGAATGAAAGCTCTTTTCATGAAGAATTTAAATATGCAATCACATCTTAAATCTAGGTAAATATACGGAAGAATTGGGGGCTGGTATGGAATGAGTTAAGGATTGAATCTTACAAATTGAAATCCCTACCACTTATAAACCAAAGAACCTTCAAGTCATGTACTACAAGCTGGCCCTCAACTGATGAAAAGTGACAGTGGGACCATGATAATAAATTGACGTAATTTCACGTATGGAAATTCTTATAACTTACTTAATCATTGTAAGAGTCAACAAAAGTAGGAGTTCTTACATTTGGGATGATAAAAGATAAATGCATGTATATAACAGAAATAAAAAACAGTAGTTCTTGAATTCAGAATAAGCTTTACACTGCCATCATAAATAGGGTGTCACATGCTTGTAGTTAAACTGCAGGCTGAAATTTTACTCATTCCATACTATGGTCACAGGCCCTGGTCAGTGGTTCTGGCACTGACTTAAGACTATAGGCATATTGGTACTTGAACGAAAGCTCTTTTCATGAAGAATTTAAATGTGCAATTCTTGTCTTAAATCTAGGTAAATGTACGGAAAAATTAGGGACTGGTATGGAATGGAGGAAAGTGCTTTGGAAACCAACACAGATGTGCTGGGGCATGATGGAGATGATTCAAAGTCTATTTCAAGGTGTAGCTCTGAAATTGTATGATTGTCTATTTCATTCCAGATAGACCATAAAGTGTGTTGTTGACTATTTAGAGCCTTTGTAAGTACACTGAAATTACTTCAATATAATGACACTGAGATATCCGACATATTGTTTAAAGTGACACAAGTTTTGAATGGCAAAAGTTGATTTTCTATATTGTTTGGTACATTTATCTGACATATTCAGTTATCTGATATATTTCTAAGTGAACATATGGTGTCATTATAAGGAGCTTTCACTTATTTGATTCATTTATTTGACATATACAGTTATCTGACACACTTCTAAGGAGACAAATGGGGTCATTATAATGAGTTTTCACTGTACATGGAACTAAGTATACATGGGATGTCAAACATATTTAGGTAGTCTGGTCAAACCTCTTTGGAGCAGCTAGTAATTTCAAAAGTCATCTGCTTCATCCGTTTGATCAAATATTTCCCTTTCTCTAAATATATTCCATGAAAATATCAGGAAGGACTTACCAGGATAACACACATGAACCAGTGGTTAGCAGCTGTCCTGGGCACACCCTGGGCCCTTAACCCAGGCTGCACTGAGGAGAGATGTTGTCTCAGTCCAATGTGCCTTTTAAGGGTTAATTGTTCCTCCCATGTATAATGCACAAATAAAGTCATTATTACAGCTGTATGTAGGCGTACATGTATTGTGCACATGTATGTCATTAATAAAATTGTTTCTGCTGAAGCAGGGCCCTAGGTACATGTATTTTAATATATTCCATGGATGTTGTAATTTATCCAGCAACTGTAGCTTTATCACTCAGAAAAGGTGACTAGAGAGTAACTCTATCCATTTCGCTGCAGTACAAAGGTCAGGATTGCTTGGTTCCCATATGTGTTGCTCTGGTGTGAACATTAGAAATGGACAGGGAACCAGTTACTGAATAAAAGTATAACCAGCCAGGTGGAGCATACTTGTCACACAGGTTGGCTTTGAGGAAGCCCTTGAACAGTCCGATGACTTGAATGCTCCACTTTGGGTGGTTTTACAATTTTATCTCATGTAGAAAAGTGAGATGACTGTGTTAGTAAATTATGCAAGTGTAAAAACATTCAGTACTTAATTTCATGCCTACATGTATGCATGATCCTGGGCATGGACAGGTGCTTTGAATAAGTGGATACTGACTATAAAACTGAAACTTTCACGTATGAAAGTTTTATTTTGCCTGTACTAGGATGACAAAGGGCATCATTTGAAATTTACGTGCATGTAAATAAGTAATATCACAATGAACTTAATATGTATAGCATGATTTTTTTTTTACTTCATTGAAACAAAAAAAATTCTTCAATTTTAGTTCAGTTGCCTAAAACAGATTGCCTTGACGGATTTATGGGTCCAGAATGATGGAATGCACTGAGATCTAATTTGGTGATGGTCACTGTGTTATGTTAACATTGAATGTTTCCTGATGACTTGTTTGTCCATGTTATTGGTCAGTATATATTTATTTGAGAAATGAAAAAGATTATAGATTATGCAATGTACATTTTTTCTGAAATTGTGACTCTTTCGCCCTTTTGTGTTCCTAATTTGTGATCAATGACCATTATTTTGTGCTGACAAATTGTTACCCTTGATCTTTGACCGCTCTTTTGCTGTGACAAGTTGATACTCACTTTGTCTTTCTCCTTTAATGGCCTTTTAGACATTTATTTCTTTATTGACATACATGATTTTGACCTGTTGCTGTTACATTTACGTAATCATGGGCATGCACAGAAATGAGGCATTGGATCAATTATAGTATTGCATTGAAATACAGCAGAAAAAATATGATGATGTATGATCAGTCAGCTTTTTTTCTTCTTTCCTCAATCATTTTATGTGATCAGGCAGGCTCATCATTGGTCTGATAATAGATTCATATGACAGTGGCACAATCTAATGTCTACTTGAAGTCCCTAATCTCCTCATTTTGTCAGACTTAAGTCTTGTGGAAAGACAGAAAACTTGAATATTGGAACCAAAGTTGGGAAATATTGTGAAATCTTCCTAGAAACTGTGACACTGTATGGATTAAATCATCCAGATGGAAACTAATGTTATCCAATTTGCATAGCTCAACAGTACAGAGTATGACATTGTCTAGAAATAGAGGCAAGTAATTATTAATATGCTACATTAACTTTATTTTTGTGTCCATATTGACATGGGTTACATATAAACTAAACTAATACTTGTTGTGTTTGCTCAACTTTATTTCATATATATGGTGTGTATATAGTTTAAATACATAGCTCCCTATATGGTACATTTGTTACAGTTTTAACTCCATGCAGTTTAATTGTCTTGATGTAACACACAGTAGCCATGACAGAGTGGAACTGTGCATGACATGCATGCAAGTCTACCAGTGCTTTCAAAGATCATGATGTCATCTTTTTGCTGCCTATGCATGCACATGATGTTTAGAGAACTAAGAGTCTCAGAGTGACTGGGAAGGATTTGTGTGGACACTGCCCTTGAAGAAGACAATTTGGGAAAAGTATATCACAAGCCCTTTACTAGTGATTTTCAGAAAATATACAAACTACAAGTGGTCCGTCCATATTTGAAATTGGTGGAGAGAGCCTTGTTGTACTTGTATAAAGAAGAAAGAACTTTGTAATCTTGCCAGGATGCTTTACTATATCATGTATATATGTACCTCCGGTAAATTATATAATTCTTTATACTGATAAGTTTAAGATGAATTACAGACTGTGTAAATGAGTGGGTACAAAAAATGAAATGACTCTCCACTTTTCACTTGCATTTTGAAAAATCCATTCACTACCAGGAGAGACCCTACATGTAGAAGGAGGGAATACGTTCCTTTCAGCATGATGTGATAGAATGGGCACCATTCCCATTCTTTGTGTTGACCTTTTCAATTGAAAATATAAACAAGCTTGTGCGGAGGCAGAGGGCAGTATTGACCTGGCAGAGTACCAAATGTATCATTTGGGCTTGTGGCTGTATAATGGGGACAAGGTGTGATTGTCGAACAAGCGTTTAGCTTTTTGTGGTCATGAAGATTTTACATCATGCTGAAAGGAATGTATTCCCTCCTTCTAGATGTAGAATTAAATGCTGCAAATTTTATTGTGACAAAGTGCAATTTCATGTAATTTGTAATTTAACCTTTCTGCCAAATGCAGAATATAATTAACAAAGCTGAAAACATTAAAAGAGACATCAATGTTGTATAACATGAATTTCATGTCATCCGTGTCAACGGTCACAAATTCGGTAGGAGTTTCCCAATTTGGAGACTGCAGAAGTTGTTAAAATGAGGTAATTTTGAGGAGAAATGGTCCCATTTCTTTGGTTTAATCAACTTTTTACTTGGATCTCCTGATTGAAAACACTTTGCTGTTCACACCTGTATATCATGTCAGCAAAACAGAAAGTGTATTTTGAACTGCTTCTTTTGTACATGTATTAGCTGTACATTGTAGGTGTTCGGCTCTTGTCAGTCATGTCATTGCTGCTTGGTGATTAAATAACACTTGGGAAAAGTTAACAAACTGTTGCCTGGTGGTATTGTTAATGGAACTTGTGGGAAGCTGCATTGTGTCAATATGTGTGTTGTCCATCAAAGCTGAAGGGATCCAAATCGGTCTGTTTTGAAACAGGACACACTGCTTGACTACAGAGGGAATGTATGAATTTGCTCTCCTTTCACATCCAGGCTCCTTGGTACCATAGGGAAGATGGTTGAATGCAGAATATTTAGCGTTATTTTAGCCTTTTTTTGCTCTCAGTGAGGCATGCTTTTGATAGCATGGATGCTCACTGCCAGGGTCACAGGCCATTTGTGTTATGTCATCAAGTGTATGATACATGTGCATGTGAATCCTTCAGATGTTTTAATTCAAGGTTTATCAGACTCTTAAGTGATCAATGTTTGCAAATGACATGCCAGTGATCCTGTTATGACCACCACATCGTTAACCCTTTACCCCTTAAACCAACCATTATATCTGCTGGTAGTCCAATGTCATTTGCTTCAGTGTTTTCAGCTAATTTTAACAGTGATAAAAATAGTTTGACTGGAAATTGTTGAAGAGACCTATCAAGATCATGTGCCTGAGGTCAAAAGCTTTCCTTGGCATGGATTTGGCTTGTAGTGCCCAACCCATGCCAAGGAAAGCTGTTGTTGACTCAGTCTTGATTTGATTCAAGGGGGAAAGGGTTAAACTATGTGTAAGAGGCTGGTATGGAACAAAATTTAGATTTGAGTCCCATCATAAGTCATGCCTGTTGCTTTAAACATTTGTTTAAAAAAAGAATGCCTACTTTAAATAGTGCATTGCACTTTTACATAAAGTCATATTGTAAGGAGAGTAATGATAATTGTTCAATTCTATGCCACCAAAATCTTGTCGTTTAATTGTTGCTACTGGAAATTTGTTGCAAGTAACTTGTTAGATGTTTCAACTTACAACTTTTTGTGGTTTCAATGACGCTCTACTCTGACAATATGCCATATTAATGATTATTTTTGGCTCAGCTGATAAGTCAGCTGAGCCAAAATCTGCCTGAAGGAGGAGCCTAAAAGACAGGAAGCACTCTACACAGAATTGTGATCTTACGGAATTTTGTTTGTTTATTTCTTGAATAGAGTTGTCATATATTGAATGCTTTAAGAATTATGTTACTTGTAATTCTATTTTATTTGTTTACTTTTTTTGTTTTACTTCCACAAATGATTTGGGTGAAATATTGGCCAATACTGTGATATCTGCAGCTGTACTCTTGTGAAAAGCATAAATTGTTTTCAACTTGGGCATGGGTCAGTTGCTCTGTGATTATATAAACCAAGTCAGTACTAAGCTTAAAATTATAAGACATCAATATTTTAGATAATAAATGTTAACCCTCTGGGGTCTGCTTCAATGGCTTTCCTTAGTGTAAGCTTAAAATTACAAGACATCAATGATAATAAATGTTAACCACTTGGTGTCTGCTTCTACAGCTTTCCTGCATGTACTCTGGGTACATTGCACCCTGTGCACAGTGAGCGCAACTTTTGACTAAAAGCCGCTAATTTTAATAAATAAATAAGTGAAATAACCCACAGTTACAACAGTGGGCCATTTCTGGTGACTTTTAATGGAAATAAAGTTGCATGGCAATACGTTGGTGTTTGGTACTGCATTGTGCATGCGCGATTGTTGAAGGATTAAGATTTGCAGAATACACTAAAGTGAGATCATACATCCCTGTGGAGGTCCTTCTACTGTTTGAGCCGAAGGTTGCTGTGCGAAAAACTAGCAGTTATAACTGACGTGTGCAGTGTATATGTGGTGTTGTGCTTGTATGACGTGACTGGGCAGACTTCCAGGGACGTTATTCAGGAATTCGTTGCAAGTGTGTTGCTGATCTCTGGTAATTTGTCATGCTTAAGTTATGGTGTCATGTGTTTGTTTGTGTCACCAGTATATTTATGTAATGTAGTAGAATGTTATTTGATGATGGACATGAATATCCAAGGGTTGAAAAAAATCAAGCCGTTGTTGAATATGAAGGTTATTAAATTATTTATTGTTGATATGGTGTATTAAAATACGGAAGAGTGAAATAAACTCAGTGAACTGGCACTTTTATCCATGTTGTGATGTGTTATTTTTTTAAGGTATTGTATTTGTGTCCTTTTGTCCAGAACCACTTCCTAGTAGTCATTATCCTAATAATAATGATATTCCTATTTCGTAGTCCAAACTCTATACTCTCCATAAGCTAACCTGTCACTGTCTAACTTGTATACATATAGGAGTACTATAATTGTACTGTAACAATGTGCCGTTTTGGCCAGTTAATTTGAAACAAAAGTTGTAATCATTATTTTATTATTATTTTCGTAATTTACATTAACTAATCCGAACATGTATAGGTCAGCTGTCTTGCAAGTCCACAGAGCTCGAGATTCTATGCTTATTATAACACGTGTCACAGTCTTTCTTGAGACCCTTTCTTGGTTAATTCGTTATGAAACAAAACAGCTACTGAATATTATAAAAATAAATGAGGGGGCGGTCATAGCGCCGAGCTAGAACCAGCCAGGTCGCGAAGTGGTCCTGGAGAGGAGTGACCAAAGGGTCTTTCAATTTTCGCAGGGTTTCGGTCGCATCGGTTCGGCTGCGCTGCGGTGCCAGTCAAAAAATACACCGGCCATGCAACGTCCACCCAAAACACGCATGTCTACTTCGATGGCACGTGTCGCAGCAGGTCTACAACCGGGCAACAGTGTCGGAGGACCGTGAACTACGCTGGCAGCTGTGGTACAGAACTTAAAGTCTGGGCGACATCCAACATAGGAACAAAGTTAAAATTCGTGTTGCATCATACAGCCAAATGTTGGCAACAGCAGTGAATTTGCAAGCTTACCTCCTGCGACTACATAATAGATCCATTGCATCACGCGGCATGTAGAATACAGTAGTCTAGAATAGATAATTAGCGGTACCTTCTTTTCTTATTTATCGTCAATTTACTTAAACACATAAAGATTACTTGCATCTTCTATGATCTACTACAGAAGCTATTCCAGTTTCAATGCCAATGGACAAGCTTCTTAGTATAGGCCTACCATGGGCAACTTAAACGTGTTACTCGGTTGCATATTGCCAAAGCTTCTGAAGCTCTGTGCTACTGTTCACAGCACCGTTCTGAGAGTAGGCCTACCTTTCTTGGCCATCGCTGTGTCGTGCTGCAACCCAAAGAGTACCGGTACCCGTTTCCTGATCGATTGTCGCCCGACTGAGTTCATAAAATGTATAATGCAACATGAATTTCGACTTTGTCTCTTGATCTGTTGGATGTCGCCTTTTGTACCAAAGCTGCCAGCGCAATTCATGGTCCTCCGACACTGTTGGCCGGCCAAACACCTCCTGCAACAAGTGTTATCAAAGTGTACCTGCACGTTTTTGGTGGTGGTTGCCACAGGGATTTGCATCAGAAAAATAAAAATGTGTCAATATTAATTACCGTTGTTTGGCTTCTTCTCTGATCGAGGGCGCCGGACTGTGGGCGCGAGTAAGTGACTCGCGCCCACAGTCCGGCGCCCTCGTAGAGAGTAAGACAAACAACGATAATTAATATTGACACATTTTTTAGCTCAGCTGACTTGTCAGTCAGATCAGCTTTTGTGAGGGTCTGTCGTCCGTCTGTCTGTCGTCCGTCTGTCCGTCGTCGTCGTATGTCCTTCCACAATTCACATTTTCGACTTCTCAAAAACCGTTGGACAGATCCACTTTAAACTTTTTTGGGGATGTGCCTTGGGTGGGTCTGTATCAAGTTTTTTTAAATGGTGATGGTCCAGTGGTTTTTGGATTTTTAATGAATTTTTTTTGTTCATTTTTGGGGGATATCTTCAAAAATCTTCTTCTCCGAAACCGCGTGGCCAATTGCTTCGAATTGGCATAGGGACACTTCTGGGGGTCCCCAAACCTTAAGTTTTTCAACGGGTGGCGCTGCGATTTTTTTCAATTTTTTTACGAATTTTTGTGCGTTTTTGCTATTTTTGACTTCTCCAAAACCATCTCTCAAATTGTACTGAAATTTGGTGGAAATTTTCCTTGTGAAAGGGTCACACAAGGTTGTTCACCAGGCAGCGTTGCTGTGAATCCCTGATTTTTAACGAGTTTTTCAATTACGGTACTTGCTGGTCAATGCATGTATTCCTATTGATAACTATGCAAGTCAATGGGGGTTGCAATCATGGTAATTCACATTTTAACTTCTTCTCCAAAACCGTCACCCAGATTCACTTTAAACTTGATGGAGATGTGCCTTGGGTGGGTCTCTACCAAGTTTGCTCAAATGGGCGTTGTCCAAGGATTTTTGGATTTTTTATGATTTTTTTTGAGCATTTTTGGGCTGAAATCTTCAAAAGTCTTCTTTTCCCAAACCACTTGGCCAATTGCTTTGAAATTGCATAGGGACACCTCTGGGGACCCCCAGACCTTAAGTTGTTCAACAGATGGCGCTGCATTTTTTTTCTTTTTTTAAATGTATTTTTGGGGGGACTTTTACTATTTTTACTTCTTCTCCAAAACCATCTCTCAGATTGTGCTGAAACTTGTGGAAATGTTCCTTGTTGCAGGGTCACACAAGACTGTTGACTTCTTCTCCAAAACCATCATCCAGATTGACTTCAAACTTGGTGGCAATGCACCGTGGGTGGGTTTCTACAAGGTTTGTTCAAATGGTCACAGTCCAGTGATTTTTGGATTTTTAATGAATTTTTTGTTCATTTTTGGGGGAAATTTTAAAAAATCTTTTTCTCTGAAACCGCGTTGCCAATTACTTTGAAATTGTATGGGGACACTTTTGGGGACCCCCAGACCTGAATTTGTTCAACAGGTGGCGATTTTTGTTCTATTTTTTTACGAATTTTTGTGCGTTTCTGCTATTTTCGACTTCTCAAAAAAAATCTCTCAGATTGTGCTGAAGCTTGGTGGATATGTTCTTTGTAAAAGGGTCACACAAGGTTGTTCAACAGGTGGCGTTGCTGCAGATCCCTGATTTTTAACGAATTTTTCAATTCGGGTACTCGTTGGTCAGTGCATACATTGTTATTTTTTATAATGTAAGTCAATGGGAATTGCAATAGTAATGCACATTTTCGACCTCATCTCTAGAACCGTTAACCAGATTCTCTTCAAACTTAGTTGGGATGTGTCTTGAGTGGGTCTCTACCAAGTTTATTCAAATGGTCATGGTCCAGTGATTTTTGAATTTTTAATGAATTGTTTTGTTCATTTTTGGGAAAAATGTTTAAAATCTTTTTCTTCTAAAATGCTCAGCCAATTCCTTTGAAATTGCATAGGAACATTTCTGGACACTTTCACATATCAGGATTGGACCTGGAGAATAGATTAGTGACCTTGGCCTAATTTGCAAGGTCACAGAACATGTTCCATGCAATTCACTATTTACATGATAACTTCCAGACTGTTTGAGCTTGGACAATAATATTGCACATTCTACTTGTCCTTCATAAGTGCCAACCTTATTCAGCTGAGCACAGGACTGTCACTGTCCTCTTCTTTATTTGTTTGTATTTTTTTTCTGATGCAAATCCCGGTGGTTGTTGCCTGCATGGCCGGTGTGTTTTTCCACCGGCACCGCAGCGCCGCCGGACGGATGCGACTGGAACCCTGCAAGAATTAAAACTCTTTCTTCACTCCTCCCCAGGGCCCCCTTTGCAGCTTGGCTTGTTCTAGTTCGACGCTATGACCGCCCATCATTTATTTAATAATATTCATTGGCTATTTTGTTTTACAACGAATTAATTAAGAAATGGTCTTAAGAAAGACCACACGCGTTAGTACCCATGGTTGATACAGCATGTGTCTTCATCCGAGCTCCTAGCATGCGTCAGATTATGCTGCATTTGGTAGTAGGCCTACAGGCTACACAACGGTTCCCAGAAGCAGCCAGCAGTTCCCAGCCAGTGGTGTTCCGTGTACCCGCTGAATCCTGCCGAATACCTTTTGCAGCTTGGCGGTGACTAGCGGCAGACGGCGGAACTAACTGCAGGTGCCCTCAGTCTGCCGGTGGCCGCTGCCCAGTTTTTACGACTGTTTTGAAGTATATGGAAATGTGAATTCTCGTGGAGTAACGTGATCCACGTATTTGCGCACTTGCATTGTTCAATCATCTGTAAATACAGCTTTCTAAATGAAAGAAGGAAGAACACTGATGTAGTACTTGTAGTCGCGAGTCTACACCATTGGTTTACTCTGGCAGTCTCT
The DNA here is from genome assembly GCA_964020975.1 of Hermodice carunculata. Taxonomy (NCBI): domain Eukaryota; kingdom Metazoa; phylum Annelida; class Polychaeta; order Eunicida; family Amphinomidae; genus Hermodice; species Hermodice carunculata. The sequence goes on along the minus strand of CAXHWN010000194.1, from coordinate 453,673 downwards.
GCTTATTATGAAAAAAAAAAAAAATGAATATATGTACAAAATCGGTGAAAATGCATTTTAATGCAATCAATAAGGTGGCTGTTGCCTTTGAAAATTGGTTTTTCCGTTAAATTTTAAATAAATGTGCTATAATTATTGATCGATGCATAGTCATTACGAATTAATGAAAATGCACAAGTGGGATTCCTTGATTTGATGCCATGACGCTGAATGTGAAGTATTTGCAATTATTTGGATTTGCATAATCAAATTGACAAAATTGCAATACATATACTGTCACACTATGACGCTTAATATAAAGTACATGACATAAGTAGGCCTACAGTTCAGATTTACGTGATCAGATCGACTAAGTTCCGATTACGTACACTGTACGTTAAAAAATTAAACCCATTCAGATGTCATATAAACTAATAAAATATTTTTCAACGGTTATTTGAACCTGTCGATAGGCCTACGTTTGGTGTTTCTCTGTAATCTTCTGGTCTTGCTGTTTATTTACAATAGGTCGGTATAGATTATACTAGCTAAGGATAGATTTGATAGGATTTTTTTTTCATATGACGGTACTTGTGTGCTTCATGTAAGGCCCATGTCTACAATAGCCATTTTATATATGTATACTCACAGTTTTCATTTGCCATATAGTGAGATATGATCACTTTCAAATAGAACAAGGGCCACATGTGCAAGCCACATGCATCAGTGAACCTGTCAGTGTAGGCCAGTTTACAAAGAAATTGATGGCTCATGACCTACATGCCCAAAATATGGTCACAAAGAGCAGGTGGCTCCTCAAAACAGTGGCCACAAATACAGTAGGCACCACTGTATATGTACATGTATTATATGCATCTTATAGCTGTTCTACTGGGGTTATAATCAGCTGTGGTCATAAGCCATGCGATAACACGTACGTCATAATGACGTTACCAGACCATGCACTGGGTTCATTGAATCGTTGCATGGGCATATATCTGGTATTTTGGTTTGATGTTTGAGGGTGGCAAGACAGTGCTTTCCTTTCTTCATTCTGATACACCTTTGTCATTCTTCCCTTTCTGGAGACTAGTCTTTTTTGTTTTTGCATTAATTTGACTTTCTTACTAACATTTTCCTGTGTTTTGGTACCTTCAGAATCATTGCTAGCGTTAGCAGGGATAGTGCCTTTACTTTAGTGGGGTCTGTGTCGCCAGTTTTCAAGTTCGTTTGCATGGCTTGATTCGGATCCTGAATTGGGGGTACTGGAATCATCCAAAACGTCCTCATTTGGGTATGGGAACTTCACCCTTGAAAGGTTACTTCTATCATACTGACTGTGTTGATTTGAAAGAGAACACAGTCTTCACCACAGGCGCTCGTAACGTTCCGTCAGTCAAGCTTCTGTGCTAATATACGGCATACGCGGCGGGGGGGGGGGGGGGGAGGGGAGGGGGAGGGTAAAGAGATTGGACCTGAAACATCTGTGCGTTCAATGACCCACATAGGGCCATATCTGCAATAAAATATTGTGTATTCATCTGTGCAGTCAATTATTTGTGCTAATAGTAATAAGATGGTGGCGGATGGGCCTAAAATCACAACGTCGTCACATGGAGCTCCTATATTCCGCCACCATCTTATTAGCACAAATAATTGACTGCACAGATGAATACACAATATTTTATTGCAGATATGGCCCTATGTGGGTCATTGAACGCATAGATGTTCCAGGTCCACCCTCTTCATCCACTCTTTCTCCTCCCCTCTCCCCCCCCCCCCCCCCCCGCGTATATTAGCACGGAAGCTTGACTGACTGAACGTTACGAGCGCCTGTGGACTTCAATGACCCTCTCCGTTTTCGGGCTCATATAAGTCCCTTTATTGTCGAAGGGGGTATTATCCTTCAGGGATTAATCCACAGATTTTTAAACTTTTCCTGGTTCAGATATCCCAGTTTTCTGCAATCACACGAGTCTCTGATATCTGTCAGAGAGGAGACAATTTCACACGGTAACGCTTATGTTAAAATGTACTCAGGGTCTTGCACCTGATTACTTGTGTGATTAGGTGATTTTGGAAAGGAACAATACTTATGCCACTAGATATTCAACAAATACTAATATATACAAATACTCTTGACTAGAAAACGGAATTTTAAGCGATCACTTATGTATGATGGTGCTATGGTATTTAACAGCTTTCCCCATTTTTAGCTGAGCTGACCTGTCAGTCAGCTGAGCTTTTTTGAGGGTCTGTCGTCCGTCGTTCGTCCACAATTCACATTTTCGACTTCTCCAAAACCGTCAGCCAGATTTACTTCAAACTTGGTGGGGATATGCCTTGGGTGGGTCTCTACCAAGTTTGCTCAAATGGCCATGCTCCATTGATTTTTGGATTTTTTATGATTTTTTTTCTTGGGGTTCTTTTTTGGGGCAAATCTTAAAAAATCTTCTTCTCCGAAACCGCTCACCCAATTGCTTTGATATCCCACCGTGACACTTCCGGGGACTCATAGTTCTTAATTTATTCACCAGGTGGCGCTGCGATTTTTTTTTTTTTTTTTTTTTTTTTAATGATTTTTTGTATGTTTTTGCTACTTTCGACTTCTTCTCCAGAACCGTCAGTCAGATTAAGCTGAAACTTGGTGGATGTGATCCTTGTGGAAAGGCCAAGGTTGTTCACTAGGTGACACTGCTGTGGATTCCTGATTTTTAACGATTTTTTCAATTCAGGTACTTTGTCGGTCAATGCAGCTTTCCTATCGATTACTATGTAAGTCAATGGACATTCTAATGCTAATTCACATTTTTGACTTCTTCTCCAAAACCGTCAGTCAGATTGACTTCAAACTTGGTGGCAATGTACCTTGAGTGGGTTTCTACCAGATTTGTTCAAATGGTCACGCTTCATCGAATTTTGTATTTTTAATGACCTTTTTGTTCTTTTTTCAGACAAATCTTTCAAAATCTCCTTCTCTAAAACCGCTCACCGAATTGCTTTGATATTATATAAGAACACTCCTAGGGACTCATAATTCTTAATTTGTTCACCAGGTGGTGCTGCATTTTTTCAATTTTTTTAAAATGAATTTTTGTGTGTCTTCGTTACTTGCGACTTCTTCTCCAGATCCATTACTCAGATTAAGTTGAAACTTTGTTGATATGTTCCTTGTGAAAGGGTCAAGCAAAGATGTTCACTAGGTAGCACTGCTGTGGATTTTTAATTTTTAACGATATTTTTCAATTCGGATACTTATCGGTAATTGCACCTTTTCTATTGCTTACTATGCAAGTCAGTGGACGTTCTAATGGTAATTTACATTTTCGACTTCTCTGAAGAAACTGTCGATCAGATTCACTTCAAACTTGGTGACAATATACCTTGGGAGGGTCTATATCAAGTCTCTTCAAATGATCATGATCCAGTGGTTTTTGAATTTTTTATTTTTTTTCCAAAAATCTTTAAAACCGTTTTAATAGGAAAGTTTAACGTGGGAATGTCTTGTAATGGTTACAACATAAATACTTTTGGTCAGATTTGTGCCAAACTTAGTAGGGATGTACCTTTTACAAGGTTCTACCTATTTTGTGCAAATGGTCATGCTCCAGAGATGTTTGGAGCTTCAACTCATTCCCAAGGTCACAGGACAACTGACATGAAATTTACTGTTTACTAGATAACTTGAGATCTGTTTTGAGTTGTAACCTTGATGTTGCACATGTTAATGTTTCTCTATGAAGGTCATGCTTATACAGTACATGAGTGACCTTGACCTCGTTTCTGGGTCACAGTGCAACATACATGAATTTTACTCTTCACTATGACTTGAGAACTACTTGAACTGGGACCTGGATGTTGCACATATTAGTGTTCTATAAAAGTCAGACCTACTCAGAACATGGGTGACCTTGATCCTATCCCAAGTTCACAGAGCCACAAGTGTGATGAATATCTAGGTCAGCTGATCGTGGGCTGTACACACAGCCCTCTTGTTTAAAGGATTGTACTGGCTTGCCTGGGTTAAAGAGAAATTATAAATTCTATTTCTTCACATGATAATTTTTGTATCTCCAATGACTCAATTGTGTATTTACAACTTATTTTAGTTTATTCGTGCTATTTTGACCTTACTGTATTCATGAATTAACTTTTTATTTGTATTTATTGCAATTGTACACGATCCCGTGGAAGAAGAGTCTGCGAATGAACAGGCCATACTGAATAAAACAGCAATTAAACCTGGGCTGTCAGATGTCGAGATACGGCAACTGGGAAGATGGAGTTCAAATGCTTTCAAAAATACATCTGTCACTGAAAGACATGGCCTCGAGTGGGGTGCCCAGGCTCTGGCCTGGGCTATGGCCGGGTATACCACCTTTATGGTCTTACAGTTTTGTAGTCATAGCAGTAACAAGGTCTGTTTCTAGTAAAAAAGAATTGGTGCCTTGAAAGGTGTCATTAGTTTCATACAATTCATGTATTTATATATATTAATTAAGAACTTAAATAAAAATCAAAGGACTCCATCTTCCACAAAAAAAGAAAAAAATGTCTCTGTTTTCTTTGTTGAAGCCCATAAACGAGCGTGGCCAGGTTATCTCACAAATATATTGTAACAAAAAATAAAAATAATGTAGCTTTTACTCGATATAATATACACTTTGTGCTGCAAGTAGAGTTGCTTGCCTTTAAAATTAATTCCTGTATAGATGCAAGTGTCAGGGGAGTAAAAGTAAGCTGATAGGCATGAGCAGGTGAAACTGAAAGTTATTGGACGAATATAGGAGAATGAATCAATATAAGTCATACAGATTAATTGATCTGTTTTGTTTGACAATTACGGAATATGTGGACATTGATCCTTTTCTTTTCCATTCACATGGTTCCATATTTTATGTTTCACAATGTGGTTGGTAGGACAGCGTTTAATAGTGGGCGGCGGTATTAAGCAACAGACAGTTGCAAAAGGCTCCCCAGGTGGCGCTTTCTAACACTCTCTGCCGTTGGGCGGCAACGATGTCAATTAGATTTCAGCGGCAGAAACCGTTTACCAGTGGCAATGCCGCTGAATAACGCTGTTTGCTGTTGCCCAACGATCTCTGCCGCGGTTTGCCGCACAAATGCGGCATATGCCGCAGAAAGATTTTGCCAGTGATGTCGTGCCCAAATAACAACACTTATTACCGTAGGATATGGCTAACACATTACGAAGTGCTATTACATACAATCCAACCGGCTTGAAAAGCTTGACCAATATCGTCACAAAATCAGCAAAAATCAAATGGATACCGCCAAAATAAAAAGAGCTCTAAAAGAATAGTATATACAAATAAGAAGTATATGTATGTATTTACGTTCGTACGTACGTATATATGTGGTGTGCTTGACGAATGATGCAGAATATACACGTCTCTGAAAGCATTTGCACTACATGCCTCCAAGGATAAAATTACACCTGGTAAATTTTAGAATTTCATATGAAGTTTCTTATAGCTATGGAGCCAGAGGTATCGTTATAGTTGTGTAAGTCCCTTTGTGTTCATGTGGGAAGTTTCCATGACTATGATTAGGGTGCGTAAACGGCTGAAAAAACCAATGCAATGCGCACTTAAGCAGAATTTCAGGATATCCATTAAGTAATCAGTAATCTCCATGCTGACTGATTCTTTTCTGTGTAAACTTACCTCAAATGCGCTACAAGGTATACATTTTTAGAATGCATACAAACTAAAGACCCTTTGATGATGTTTCTTGGAAGCAGTGTTTGCACAGCAATTATACAAGTGTAGATAAGTGATCATTATTCTTTGACATAAAGTTTGATTCACCTGGCACATTTTCATGTATTTCTGCATCAAATTTATGGCAAACTGTAGAACGTACTGCAAATGAAAAAAGTGTATCCCAGAATGATGACATATAAAAGAAAGTAGCTTTTAATTGACTCTGATGATGACAAACGGCACCAAATTTTTAAAAATATGAGACACCATTTTTGATTCACTGCATGAACTTCGGTTTACTGTAGACTTGAGGTCTCTATCTTCAAAATTGAATGAGCTGAATCAATATTTGTGGTAAATTATGATGATCTTTTGTGTCATTATTACGCAAATTTTGACATCAACTAACATAAAAAAATTGTAATTAACAGAATTTTCAGTTTGTTCGAGTGATCGCAGGTTCCGTGCGTGCGTGTATCTGTGCGGATCGTTTCCGCATGATAACTTCAGAAGTTTTTTAGCTAGGGCTTTCTTAGTGCACAGGATTCTAGTCATCTATAAGGGCTACCTTAAGTTCAAAGATGGGCGACCTTGACCCAATTCCCATGGTCACAGAGCCACATTAGTGACGTTGGTGCCCGCATGATAACTCGAGAAGTTTTTGAGCTAGGGCTTTCACATCGTACAGGGTTAAGTTCAAAGATGGGTGACCTTGACCGAATTCCCAAGCTCAAAGAGCCACATTAGTTAATTTGGTGTCCGCATGATAACTCGAAATGCATTTGAGTTGAGGGCTTTTTTATTGCACAATATTATAATCCCTTCTAAGGGCTAGGTCAAGTTTGAAGATGTGTAATATTGACCCGATTCCCAAGGTCACAGAGCCTCATTAGTGAATTTGGTGCCCGCATGATAACTTGAGAAGTGTTTAAGCTAGGGCTTTTATATTGCACAGGGTTATTGTCCTCTGTAAGAGCTAGATCAAGTTTAAAGATGGGTGACCTTGACCGAATTCCAAAGGTCACAGAGCCACATTAGTTAATTTGGTGTCTGCATGATAACTTGAGAAGCTTTTGAGTTGAAGGCTTTTATATTGCACAAGATTATAGGCCCCTGTAAGAGCTAGGTCAAGTTCGAAGATGGGTGATCTTGACACAATTCCCAAGGTGACAGAGCCACATTAGTGAATTTAGTGTTGGCATGATTACGTGAGAAGTTTTTAAGCTTTAGCCCTAACGGGTCCCATGTTCGTATATGGCGGTCCCCACAGTGCAAGCACCACTATTACATCTAGTGTTCTTGGTAATTGTAGGCGTGCTGTTACTTGAATGAAATGTCTTTTTGCAAGGAACACGAATCTAGCACCCCTATTATAATCCAGAAAAGTTCGATTTAAGCAGTTCGACTGTAGTCGCAGTTGGCAGTGAAGGAGTTAAGGCAGGCCGTTCAGTAGACAGCCCAGTGCCGCAGTTCGACTGTAATCGCAGTTGGCAATGAAGGAGTTAAGGCAGGCCGTTCAGTAGACAGCCCACTGCCGCAGTTCGACTGTAGTCGAGGTTGGCAATGAAGGAGTTAAGGCAGGCCGTTTAGTAGACAGTCCAGTGCCTCAAAATGCTCGGTGCTCCATGTATGATGAGACTTCTTGTTCTTGAACCCGACACACTCCTGGCCCCCAGGCGTAAAACAACATGTCTACATTGGTACTTTGACTTGTCATGGCGTCATTTTTCTCTTCCACTCATTTCCCAAAATTAAGCTGGATGTGCGCCAGGAAGAAGCCTACAGTAAGAGAATGAAGTTCATCAGGTCCACGAAAGCATTTGCGTTTTGCGCGATAAGTTAAAGTTCAAAGCAAGCTCTCCAAACACTACAACTTTATACCAGCCTGAGGCTCTTTGCCCAATAGGTGTAAATTCATGCGCCTATCATTTCCTAATTCGTCCAATTGTTCAATGATTGACCGAAGCTGCGAAAGTTAATAAAGCTCACGAAGATGAGCGGACGGGTGGGAGACCTCAGCACCAAGCAAGCGGCTGCCTTGGCAGAGGTAAATCAGCCTTTTTAGAAAATCAAATGACATTTTTGATAATTTACTTAAAGGACCAATCTTGTCAACCCGGAAGTCTATGTAAGTTGCACTTACACGATACAATTTGTGGTCAGCTGAACGAATAGACACTTTTCTTTCTTTATTAAGCATTTTAACGTACAGCTCCAGCCGTACCGTGTTTTCTTTGAATGTATGTA
>CAXHWN010000194.1:415521-445521 GCA_964020975.1 Hermodice carunculata | reverse complement strand
TGTATGTATGTATGTATGTATGTATGTATGTATGTATGTATGTATGTATGTTACGTTAACATATCAGTGCTGACACACAACGTTGGGTCTACGTAATGGCATACGTGCCACATTGATTGATGCACGTCACTGACATTGACCCAACGTTTATCCTGTGTTTTGTGTCCGAAAAGTACCACCTCATGACGATGCAGGTAGCTTAAGTAATTAAAAAACTTTACACTTCACATGTTTTCAGTTCTAGGCAGATTCCTCAGTCTTTGATGCAAGAGAGTGTAATGTTAATTTTAATACAGCGTTTATGAAACTTGTGAGATTTTTGTTTTTATTTTCTGATTTCGTTTTGTATTCATTTGTGTGGATTTCTTTCAGCTAAAAGTGAATGTCAGTGACGTCATACAGCCCCATCATGACGACTATTTTTTACTGCGATGGCTCAGAGGTATTTTTACCTTAAAATTGTGGAATTAATTTATTTAAAACAGGATTTTGTTGATAGTCATAAATTAGGACATTTTACCTTTTTTATCATGAATAAAACATTTGCCATTATCATTCATTTTTTGTCAGTCTAACCTTTAAGGTTAATGCGGTTTATACTTTGAAAGAGATCTGTACTTCGATATCCAGATATTGTTTCCTCAAAGCAACTGACTAGTACAAAAATGCATGATGTTAATGAGAAGCACTATTTACAATGCTTTCATGCATTTGCTATTTGTGTTCATATTTATCCACCTCTTGTTTCCAGCCAGATCATTTAACGTGAAGAAATCAGAAAGTATGTTGAGAAATGTAAGTTACTCGTTTCTTTGTGTCATCTAGAAAAGTGTACATGCCACACCACGAACGGTCTTGCAATTGCAATTGTAATAGCCACGGAATCATGTTAAAGTTGATGAAGTTAAAAAGCAGAGATACAAAAACCAATGTATATATATATATATATATATATATATATATATATATATATATATATATATATATATATATATATATATATATATATATATATATATATATATATATATATATATATATATATATATAAAAGCAATACCGGTCATATTAGTCTGGTTTAGTCAAGTTAACCAGCATTCTTTCGGTATAGGAGTTTAATATGAACTGGGATTCAAGCTCTGTGGCCTCGGGCAATGTTGCTTGCATGAGTCACTCTATTTTGGCTTGATCATAACAGTGTCTCTTCACAAAAGTAACCCTAACTTGGCCTTTCAAGAACAAAGTTTAGAATTCACAACAAACTTCAATAAGTCTTAAATTTAAACTTTTCGGCTTGATACTTAATATGATGAACGGAAATTTGTTCAAACATGAGAGATCCACATTAAGAAACTCAAGTCCAAGTTAAATAGCAAAACTAAACTTGATAATTGACTGCATATTGGCTACAGAAAAGAAAACATAACACATATGGCGAACTAGCAGTTAGTATGCTAACTTGTTCATGTTTCGAATTGCTACTTCTCTATCGTACGCCTGTGGTCTGGGTGATGGTCATGCTTTTCACTCTTTCTTAGAATGCCCACTGTGTGCAGCTTTATGCGATATTTTACAGAGTATGGTTGGTATCTATGCTTGCTTCACACTTAGAACGTCACTACATGGGTCGCGCCAATGTCAAAATTCTGTAAAAATTGAAATACCCAAACTGACATGAATTTACAGAGCTTACATGATACAAAACAATGTACAGAACCAAGTATCAGTGGCACTGGAAAGTACTTGGAAAAATAGAGTGAAACAGTTAAATATTATTAACAAAATAAATAAATTAATAAATAAATGAATAATAAACAAATAAGTAAATAAATGAATAAATGAATAAATAAATACCCACACAGAAAATAAATAAATAAATAAATTAATGAATTTACATGGATGGATAGATAGATAAAGAGAAGGAAAGAAAAAATGAAACAAATGAATAAGTTGATAATTTGAAGTGCTTAAAGAGAAACAAGAATGTCATTTTAAAATATTTTGTCCATGTCATCAGGTTTTAGGCAAGGTCAAGTTCAGCTGGTTCATGTGCCACTGGGTTCTCAGTAGAGGGCTCTGGAGGCAGGCGGGCTTGATATGCGCATTTCAATGAGTTTCCGCTGCATTTTACACCTATGTAACTTTAAAATCATTCGACCTAGACACACCAAATTTGGCATAGTAAATGGTTGGATATAGCTAAAATACTCCTGTAAATTTGATAACTTTTGCTACAAAACTATTCAATATATTGAATGTTACTTTAACATACAATCTAATGCGAATACACCCCTCTAGCCCCACAGAATGTTGTGTATTGGGTTGTATATTGCGCCAAATACACATACAATTGTTAGTTGAGACATGTCCTATTGTCAAATGAAACGAAAATTTAATCTTTTATGTGGCTTGGTGTCTTATTATTTTTTGGTGAGTTTTAGAGTCTGGAATGGAGGAGAAAATACTGTATAGACACAATAATCGAAAATTGGACACCAGGGGAGGTGCTTACACGATATTTTCCTGGTGGGCTAACGGACTTTGTTGACAAAGAGGGATGCCCTATTATGATTCTTGCACCAGGCTACATAGACGCTAAAGGTGAGATGTATTCGCTTTGCATCCTTGTCTGGACACTGGACCCTTTTCAACAATTTAGCTCCTTTGTTTATTGCTTTTCTGATCACAAAAATCATTGCCTTCAACGTTGAAAATTGTATAGTAATACGGTATGAATAAGGACATAACTAGAGGCACTTCAATGCAAAACATTGAGTGATGCCACCATCGTGCAAACTTGGGTCCTGTGACCTTCAAAATGAGGTGAAGGTCACCAAAATGTGACCGATGGAGTCAAGAAGTGGTGTCAAGGTACAAATGAGGTAATTGTGATGTTTCAAGTGGCCGGTAAGTCTCGAGATACCATGTTCACAAACATATGGTGAATGGACAGAACCACGGCCTGACAACCCGAAAACACATCGTGGGTCTCCTTCGGGGTGGATAAAATAATGATATGTGCAGGAAATTATGTCTCTGCCTGATAACAACGAGATTTTCTTTTCGCCACTTTATGTTTCATAGGTCTCGAAAATACGCACAGGCATTCTTAATGAGGATGAGTGCGGACAATACACAGAGAAGAAACGAGTTAGAGATAAATGTGGGAACTGTTCAGTGGTGTCTCTTACTATAATATTTCTTCCACAGAAAGTTAATTATCCTGAACCTGCCTAGAATTAAATGCTTGCTCTGGTTTCAATGGGATGGGTTATCCTTAACGATTAGCGACATGACGCCGATGTATCGGCTTGCAACTTTTTCCACAGAAATTGCCAGAAGTGCTGCGGCCTCATATATTTAGTCTGCTTCAGTTTTCCACGGAGAGTTACAAGACAAGTCAGCAATTTTTCTTGGCGGTTGACACAGTGCGCAGAAGGTCAAACTGTTTGATACAAACAATATAGTCACCTAGGTCTTCCCATGCAGAATTCCTTGATGATGTAGTTTTGTCAATTTGTTCATTATTTACTTAACGCAGATTAAATAAAGACTAATCGTTGGTGTATCCCTGTTCACTGATGCGTTAGCGATAAAAGAGGGTCCCAACCAATTACTATTTCACGTGGTCGCCGAGACCATCAGAAAAAATAATTGATTGAACTAACTCAAAATTGCATATGCATTTTAGGTATGTTATCTTCAGAGAAAAAGGACAACATTATAAAATATCCAATGTTATGGTGTGAAAAATTGTACAAACGATTCGACGAAATAAGTTGCAAGGTAAGTAATTATATACTTTCGTGCTAAGACGTTCAGATAGAATATCTGCATCATTACATGAATTCTTTGAAGAGCTATTAAGTGTAGTAATTCAGTCATGCATGCACGTGTTAAATCCTCACAAAGAAGTACTTCATGGATCGAAAAATGTAAGCAAAATAATTTACGTATTTGCGGAAACTCTTATCCCATAATTCAATAGTTTGTTTACACGTTTTTATGGTAATTTAGCTCATACCCCCAAACGGCTTTCGTTGAATTAAATTCACCTATTAACTTGAAATTCAGCAAGGAACTCGTGCTTGGTTGCATTGAAGAATGATTAATATATACAGTTTTGATGAAACTATAATTGCAATTTTCATGTAGGCTAGTGGTCGTAAAGTAGGCCTATGCCGGTGCTTTGGTTCCTTTATAGGCGAGTGATATTTGTGTTGTTACATTAACTGTTTCCCAGAAGTTCAAACATTTCAGTCTACTTATTTAACTTTGCTGACTTTCTGTAGTTCAACAAGCGCGTAGACAGACTTTGTTTAATCATCGACCTAGAGAAATTCAACATAAGTCATCTCTGGAAACCAGGTAATTATAACAATTGTGCCAGAAAAAAATGACCAAATCGTAGAACGCTTTTACAATCAAAACAGAAAACTTTGAAACATAATTTCTTAACTCGCAAACGAAAATGCAAAGTCGCAATCTTTTCATATATTATTTGCGTCTCACCGCAATAATAATTTTAGAGCATTGGTTTCATTGGAGCATTATAGGTACAGTTGAATTTACACACCCACACCCACACCCACCCACCCACACCCATATATATATATATATATATATATATATATATATATATATATATATATATATATATATATATATATATATATATATATTTAAAGCTGCTTTTTGATCGATATGAATAAAACATATGATGTAAAGAAACATTGCTTGTATGCTAATTTCCTGTGTTCATGTCACCTTCGATACTGTTTTAGAAATGGATGTGAATATGGAAATGCTTGGGCTGTTTGAATCCAATTATCCAGAAACTCTTAAATGCTGCTACTTTATCAACGGTGAGTGATGATGATGATGGTGATGATGATAATTATAATAATGAGAATAATAATAGTAATAATAATGATGATGATGATTATAATTATGATAGCATAGCTTATACTAAGATTGGTCAACTTCTTTAATTTATTGACGAAATTAATTAAAATAAGTCTGTTTTTTGTCTGCTGGCATTTGAAAAGCTAACTTCCGGAATAACGCAACCGAAAAGCTTTCAATAACGTTTGACCTTGTTATCGATCCCATTATTTCATTTGTTTCTATTATTTTCAGTCCCCAGCGTCTTTCCTATACTTTACAACATTATGAAAGTGGCTTTAAACCAAGACACAAGAAGGAAGCTTAAAGTGATCGGGGGTACGAGTATAAATATATTAGAAGTGTTTCCAGCGTATGCACGCGTTGAAACTTTTTTCATAAAGTTTATATAAACATGACAAATCTTTAACTGCATCACAACTATATTTTAGCAAGTAATATATTGGAAGACGCCTTCGTCAATAGCAGTTTATCGTACAGTTGTGACCTTTTTACGAGTGCGTACACTTAAATTGTTATTATGATGTAACAGTTGCCATGTTAAGTCTTAATGTGTACTTTGAACATTTAATACATTGGCTGTATAGTGGGTTTCATAATCTGGGACCATAGTTCTATATGTTATGTCTAGTTTTGATAAAGTCAGAGAATTATAAATCAAAATTTTACTTATAAAAATGGACAACGTGCAGAAAATGAATAGGGGATTAAGAAGAAAAATTCTTTGTTTTTCAGGAAACTGGAAAGAAAAATTGCAACAAGAAATAGACGCGGACCAACTACCAATACACTGGGGCGGTACTCGTAGTGAAAATGACGGACAGGACCCGTTTTGTCTTTCACAGGTAAATATTCCTCATCATACTTCTTTCTTCTCGCCATATCAAGACGCCATCGTCATGCTAATGATAATTATGTGTCATTGTGTTATCATTATGGTAAATGGTAATTAGGATGATTTGATCTCATATCATATATTGGCCATTCTTTATCCTTCTAATCGAATATCGGACGAAAGAAGCATCTGATATCCTACTTTGCAACTAATTGGTATATTATGTATACTATGTAACTTTTTATAAGTGATAAGATCAATGTAGCAAAAGCTACATTTGTAAATGGAAGTTTTGTGACCCAATATCTTTTTTTGCATGAACTGTAGAGCACAGCACTGCATTTTTTTTAACCTTTACTTTGCATCTGTTCCTGTTCCAACTAGTATCATATTGGGTGCTAATATTTTGTCTCAGTGCAATAGACGCTTGCTTGTTGCCATGTTATATGCTCCATTAAAATGCTTAAGACAAAGAAACAACAACATGACTCGAAATGGTACATGTATGCAAAATATATCGTGACGTGACCAATGGCCTTCAAATAATTATGGACCAAACTGAATAAAGACCTCCTGAATTGAATAATGTATCCGTATAGACACAAGTTGGTCTGATCTGATCTGAAAAATTGAGCCACTGCAGCGCCATTTGCTAGATATAGGCCAAAATACACCAGCTCATTTATCCAACAAATATGTTATACCCACTTAACTTGGAACAGTGCCGTCGCTTTGTTGGCCAGCCATCTGGATATTTGTTGCAAACTTAAAGAAATTTGCAAGACAAAGTACAAGAAAATGCTAACAACAGGCTCACAAGTAAACCGCATCTTCCGATATTTCAGATTTGTATGGGCGGACCTATTCCAGATGAATTCCAGAGTAAAATAAATTTTGTTGACATGAGCAAGTTTACAAAAGACACTGTAAAACGAGGATCGACGGTCCATGTGGATTTTGACATAAGGAAGCCCAGTTCCGTATTAAGGTAAGGCTTGCGTAAAATAAGATGCGGTGGTTTCTTGCTATGAGATATAGTTCTGCAGGTTTTCCCGCATAAATCGTCCAGAAACACCTAGACATAAATTGTCGTCTGCTTTAACATGTTCATAAAAGCTCCTCTCCAATAGAAAATATTTTGACTGAGGAATGCTGATGAAACCTATCAGGCTAACATTTCCTAGGTCAACAGCTTTCCATAGCGCAGGTACGAAATCAATATGCTTCACAGAAAGTCCTTGATCCAGTTTTGTTTTAACCAGGAAAGGTGTAAACATATCAAGTATTAACCATATACAACGAAGGAACACAATTTAAATTCAATGTAGCATCTCACAGCGAAAGTTATCTATGGTTTTCAGTGAAAACATTACGCACGTATATAGTTAACATTGACGGTCAAGTAACGTCGAAGCAAACATTGGACAGGCTGGGATACTCGAATCGTCCCTGTGAGGTCAAGACCTGTCACCAATTTGTTATAAAACTTTATAACGCTTTCTTTTACTACTAAATATCTCCGATGATAAAAGTCTGTGCGACTGGTGCCTCAGTGTATATACACCAACACAGCTGCAGAATTGACCACCAACAGAAGGTCTACCGCCTGTCCTCTCACACCCCAGATATGAGAGGGAAGCGGTAGACCTTATGCCTGGGCTCTGGCCCCGGGAGACATGACAGCAGAAGCTGATGGGTCAGGGCTTCCCCAGCCTCATCATTATTTATTTTTTCTCCTGTCTTTTAATAAAGGTCAACTGTCGAGTACAGGACCACGGGAGATAAGCAGACAGGCACAGAAATATAATTAACATTTTTACCTGTTCGGCATTTTCCTCCTTTTCAAGATGGCAGTTTCACTCAGAAGGGGATGACATTGCCTTCGGAATATTCTACCGTGCGTCCACAGAGAGAATGAAGGCTAAGGAGATGGAGGAGGTGCTGGAGACCAAGAGGGTTAATAGTCACATGATACCAGAGGACGGCTCCTACACTTGTGATAAACCCGGAATATGTAAATAATTGCTATGCGTGGTTAATGATTAAGATTGACGTCAGAATTTATTTTCAGTAAATTCATGCGCGATCAAACACGATTCTTTTGGGATATATCTTGACCCATGTTGGCCGTCTTAAAAGACCAACCACAGTCTTTTTGCAATGCTTATCACGCTAACGTATCGTATTGAGTCGCACTGATGGTTGGAGTACGAGCAAATTGGCTGTTTTTACTTTATGCTATTGCTGTTTGTGAAAGTTTAAAATCATGTTGATGTTCCAGATTTGCTTTTTCATGCGAAAATACGATTCAATTTAATACAGAACATCGCCTAGTGTAAAAAGGCTATGAGTCAATAGTTTATTTATCATTATTACTTTTTCGGGCGGGGGGTGGGGTGCGAAACAAATGCGAGTAGAAGACATTATTTCTCCACATGGATGTTTTTTTAACTTTTAGATCTTGATCCCCATTTTTGCCAGTTAGTATAAACGAAACTGAATGTATTTAGCTAAAAGTGCATTTCAGTAACAGCTAATGTGTTTCTGCTTACAAAGCGGACTGTTACAGAGTGTTGATCCTGCAAAGTGCAGAAAATTAATTGTCATCGGTGCTTATTCTAGAATGTTGATTAACTCTGTGTACGCCACGTCATTGTATCGTATTGAACCTACAGTTTTGCTTTCCATTTATGTGTTACAGACGTGTTGCGGTTCAGCAATAGGTACAGCTGGGTGAAAAGTAAATCGATTTATTATCTCGTAGAAGTTCTCGAAGATCAAGATTTATCAGATATCGGGCAAGCATGATTGTGGAGACTGAACAGACATAAGGATGGATTTAAATGGATGTTTTAATTCTGTACTGAAGGAAGACAAACAATTTGCATGTTCTAGGAAAATTGAAAATCTGAATTAAGCTTTATACACTTGTGTCAAAGTGCACAAACCTGATTTTGAGTTGGCTGAGCAAGAAAATTGAAGAGTAGTCATGAACTGAGAATGTATATCACTTAACTACAGACAGAACGGCAAGAATAGAACTTCTTGAATCGTAGCCTTGCTCACTACCACATAGGATTGTACAGTCTCACATGACTTGAAGTTCTCGTGTGTAGCTCCAACTGAGGCAATTACGGCAACAGAGAAATCACAATCCAAATATCATGCCCTGGAGAAGTCTTCCCAGGCCATGGATTTCATCTTTCAATAGCTGAGTAGGCGATAATGGAGATACTACAACAGAGCAAACTAAGAATTTCTTTGGCTTAAGCAGGGGGTCGGTATGCTTCTCATGAACATACTGTTCAGTTCATAAAAGCATGGATGGAGAAGATACCCCTTCTTCATCTAGTGCCGTTTGGACCTTTTTTTGGGATCAAGAGCTTTAAGCGGATATGCTAGTAACACAAATATTATATCTGGTTTTCGCAGTGATCACTCTGCTGTTGTATTAATTTTAAAATCAACACAAATAAAGGGAGGACCAGGATTTTGGAAATTAAACGTCTCGTATTTGTTTGAAAAAGATTATGTAGACACAGTGAAATGGACTATTTTACAAATCAATGAAATTCATAGAAACACTGGTACCAAACATAGGTTACTATGGCAAGTAATGAAAGCTATGGCAAGTAATGAAAGCTGAAATTCGAGGGGTGACAATTAAATATGGTTCGCAAAAAAAAAAAAAAAAAAAAAAAAAAAAAGCAATCCAAATGCAAATGGACTCTTTACAGGAAGAACAATAAGGCTCAGAAGAATTGCTAAGTAATGAAGATGATTAAACAGAAATTACTGTCGATTTACACAACAGAAAAGGCTTATCTTGAAAATCTCATCAAGAAGAAAACCAAAGGCGTCATGGTCAGAAGTAGGGCAAGATGTACTAGCAAGGTAAAAAACCTACCAAATATTTTTTCTTTTTAAATTTAGAGAAAGGCAATTACAATAGGAAAATACTATTAATCAAATTGTAACAGAAGATGGAGAAATAGTCATTGACCCAAAGAAGTTTTAT
Organism: Hermodice carunculata; assembly: GCA_964020975.1. Lineage (NCBI taxonomy): Eukaryota > Metazoa > Annelida > Polychaeta > Eunicida > Amphinomidae > Hermodice > Hermodice carunculata. The sequence goes on along the minus strand of CAXHWN010000194.1, from coordinate 435,763 downwards.
AAAATAACAAAAAACTATGTAGTTCAGAATTCAAATCAACTTCACACGAAGATTTCAACATACTCTTTCCACATCATGAAGTAAGTAAACTATCTAAAAATAAAAGAAAATGTAGATGTGAAGAGATTTTTACGGAAACAGAAATTCGTGAAGCTATCAATTGTATTAATTGTATATGAAACAAATTCTCTGGGTCTGATGGAATACCAGTTGAATTTCATAAAATTTTCTGGCATGGTATAAAACAATGTTTGATGAACTCAATATCTGAAAGTTATGATTCAGGGGAACTTTGTATATTCCAGCGACTTGGTATTTTAACATGATTGTAACCAAAGGAAAACAAAGATGCATTAACATTAAAAACATGCTCTCTATTTCCCTGCTACAGACAGATTATTAATTATAAGGAAAGCATTGCCCGCAAGAATGAGACTTGTTCTACAAGATTAAATACATGATGATCAAGCGGGATTCTCGAAAAATAGATTTATGGGTGATATAAGAAAAATCGTGGATATGATTGAAACAAGAAAGTCCAGTATCTCCGTATCTGCATATTATGCGTGGAACCATTAGCTTGCTGTTTCAGGTCTAATGATAAAATTAAAGGTAAAACTATAAACTTGGATACTTACAAAGTAAATTAGTATGCAGATGGCACAACTGTATTGTTACAATATGATGAGCAATTATTGAGAGAGAGTTTTTTATATTAGAAGTATCAGATAGTTTCTGTATTGAAACTCAGTTGAGAAACAAAAGAAATGATTTTTAGGTTAGGTCCAATTAAAGAATCAATGGAAGGTCTAGCTGCAGAACTAAATTTACAATGAACAAACGAACATATATCAATTTTAGCAGTGAAAATAACAGCTGATCATAATGATTTACCAAAACTAAATTTTGACCCTAGAGTTAACAAATTTAAACAAATTTTGAATATTTGAAAAAGTAAGGATTTAACGGTCATGGGAAAAACACAAATAATAAAATGCATAGCATTGCCCCACCTTACTTGCTCAGTTATCCCAGGACCTAGTGATAATATAACTAAAGAACTGAACACAAGTATGTTAAAGTTCATATGGAGCAATGAAACCGATAGAATAAAGTGAATGTATTGGTTAGTAGTTCTGAAAATTGTGGGATCAAAGTACCACACTAGACATATTTTTTTAAAACAGAAAATGACATGGGTGAAAAGACTATGTGCATCTGGAACAGCTTTAGGGAAAAACTTAGCATTATACTTGATTGGTTACCCTGTTGAAATGTGGACTTACAAGTTGGATGTAGATAGGATACTGATAAAAAGAATGCATTGCATATTCTGGGTTCAAGTAGCAAAACGTTGGTGCAAGGTGGGAATAGTGAAATGTTGGAATTAGACAATAATGTAAAAGCTTACGCACCAGTCCTTGTGATACAACAGCCATGTTCGAAATGAGAGGAAAACAAGAGGTTTTAATGCATGAAAGAATGTTGGTGTAAGAAAATTTCGTAATTTGCTGAAAACTGATGGGTCTCTTTTCACCCATGCGGAATTCCAAAAGAAGGTGGAATACAAACATCAATTTTTGTGACATATTACAGTGTTTTACAAGCCATCCAAAGAGCTGGCTATACATTTGTAAAAATCTTAAAACTTCGTTGCTACAGAACACTGGAATCTAACCTCTTACTCGTGAAGAAATGTTGGGTATAAACAATCCTATTGCTGCTTACTGGAATATGGTCGTCTGTGTTGCAAAATACTACATTTGGAGAAAAGGAAACATCATACTTTAAAAGGATACTTGTATGTACTGCATATGAACATTGAAACAGAACATCATGTTCCACAAAAAACAATAAGTTAGAAAAGCATGAATAAATGGAGACATGCCTGCTGGAAGCTTACATGAATCTTTGTGATCTGATTTATTATTACATGTCGAAATATTACTGGCAATTCTCAAAAGGCTAAGGAGATATTTTGCCTGTTGGTGCCTCTTACTTATTTTCAGTCATTGCATGTATTTTGTTGACTCTATATGATGGCTCAATAAAAGATCAATTAAAAATAATTCTTTGGCCAAGTGAAAACATAACTAAAAAATATAAAAATGACAAAATTAAACTAATTATAGCGACACACGGGTAGCAAAATGGTGCCCAAACGTGAAGTAATTCATTTTCCAAAGTCTCTGAAATTTCATTGTACATTTTTAGATGACAAAATGGCCATTCGAACGAGGACGTCATTATTTCAAAGTAAGAAAAAGGAACGAAAAATATACTGCTGGTTTCTTTTCATGATAATAAACCAAAAATGTCAACTGACCCGCTATAGAATTGAGCATAGTTTGTTTAACTCAGATTTGACCTGTATAATTTTTTTTATGCCACAGTAAATATAAATTTATCAACGCAGCAGACATGTTTTGTCGAGCTACCTAGTAAGTATTTTACAACGAACGTTGATGACCCAGTAAAGTTGTGGAGATATATACTTCCATGAAAGAGTGTAACTGCGGCTGAACTGAGTTGAAACTTCTACACAACGACTTTCAACACACAGTATATAAGTTTGAAAACATGGAAGTTTTATTGTTTGCACGACATGAGTGACCGGCTGATCGCATGATTTTTGTTTGTTGTTTGTTTTTACAGTTTTATGGTGTATTTTGGTTTCTTCGACTATATATTTTTTTCTTTTTTTTAAGTACTCGCAGTGAATTTGGTGCTGTTGGTATGTACTTTTTCCATTTTCAGTAGATAAGTGATGCTGAAGGTTGCTGGTTCGAGAGTTTGCCGTTTCGTGGTAAAAAAAAAAAAAACGAAAACAAAAAAAAAACAAACCCCCCCAAAAACATAAGCCCTCGGGTCAAGAAGTAGAGGGTAGCAGTGGCAAAAAAGAGGTCACCTGACCAATTCTGACTAATAGTATGGTTAAGTTAGGTCACGTGATACGTTTTGACAAGTTATAGCATCTGCTACTTACTGTCCCTGGGCACTGCAGAAAAAAAGAGAGCACCTGAGCTATCTGGCCAATAATGTCATCAGGATAGGCAAGTGGTATTTCTCGAAAAGTGGTATCATCTGTCACTTACTGTTATCTGGGCATATGCAATTCACAAAGTACAGTATGTTGGTGCTGGGCAGATGAACCGTTCGGGGGGGGGGGGGATTTGAAACACTAGACTCGGATAGTAGAAAATGGTGTCCTGAAAAACGCTAGATGCTGTACACACAGAATTTTTTGTTGGACCATTATTACATTATGGCTATGAAATAACTGACATCAGAGGTATAGTATTGTTAGAATCACGGCATTTTTGACATGTAAGACAATACGAGTGTGTGGGACAAAATTAAAAAAAAAGACAAAGACAGCGTTGATACAAAGTGTCATTTTCAGGCATGGGAGGTTTAAGATATTTACATGTAGCTGATTTCAGCTGTCTTAACACCTGGTCACGAGAGGGGTTCTTATAGGCATTGTCTGCACCCCAATCGTTTTTTTTGACGAAATAAAATAAGTTTAAACCAACACCTGGTTTCAGCTTAATTAATCATATACTTCCTTCATATTAGTCCAGCTAATTTGAGCCTCTTTTATCCTTGATTTGGTTGTATTTCAGATAGATTTAGGGGATTTTAAGATATTTCTCCAACTGGATACTCACATGCCTGCGTTTTTAAAATATGCTTGTAATACTAAATGTTGAGCACCAGTTGATTGTATGTGTCCTGGACACTCGCAGGACAAACACAAATTATGGCAATTCATGACACAAAACTACAAACCACGCGGTCCATTTTGTTACATAACGACTGCTCTCACACTTTATTCCTATTTTACCAAACCGCACAGAAAATTAGCGGAAATTACCGAAACAGGCTGAAACATTAGACTAAAGTATAAATCATTTCTTGACATTCTCCCCACCTTGGAGTATTATTGTACTCCAACATTAACTCTTCTGAAAATGTTGTAAGTTGACTTGTATATAAATGCAGTTTATGCAATGTCCACATATAATGCATCGTCCAGAGCACGACTATTTAACATCCATATCACTCCAGCAACTACCAGATGTGCCATAATACTAGTACGAATTACTTGTAAACACAGATCACACACAATAAGTGCCATATACTGATATGTCCACGAGACATGCTTACATGTCCAGTCTCTTTGTGGGTTTAATGCAGCGTCCATATCGCGAGTGCTTGGGGGTCTTACTCTGGTCAACATTAATGGGACCAGGTTGATCACTAGAACTAGCTGTGTCTTGTGACTGGTTGTCAACTGTGTCAGATGCAGAAGTGGCACTTTGAGGGGGGTCACTAATTTCAAGGTCATGCACTAGCTGAATTGGCCTCTGAAATACACCTTTGGTCGTTTTAATTTCAACCGTGCGGACAAGTCCATCCCGCCCTGGAAATACCTTCTGTACTATTCCCATTGGCCACTGTAATCTCTTGCACCCCTGTTCCCTCATCAGTACAACCGACCCTACCTGGACACCTCCCTTGTTAACCGGTGCTCCCTTACATGTTGGGAGACTCCTAATGTAATCATTAACCCAACAGGACCAAAACTGGTCTAAGACTTGGGTATGGAGTTCATGTCTTAGTACTAAATCCTGAGCACTGACCACTGGATTCCCTTGACCAATATCAGATCTTGAACCAGAGGACCGACCAATAAGGAAGTGGGAAGGCGTCAGCGGTGGACCGGAGTCTATCTCATCTCCCACAAATGTCAACGGCCTTGAATTTACACACGCCTCGATTTCATGAAGCGTGGTTTCCAACTCAACACGTGTGAGGGACCGCGTACTAATGGACCGTTTCAAGGCAGACTTGACGGTCCCCACTAAACGCTCCCACCAACCTCCCCACCATGGGGCACGAGGTACTATGAACTTCCAAACCGGGCCATCTGAACCATACATCTTCAATAATTTCTCCCTAGAAGCCTGGAATCCCTTAAAATTATCTGACATTACAAGGGAAGGCATCCCTCTACGCGAGATGAAACGACGTACCGCCTGAATCGTGGTCTCACAAGACAAAGAGTCAACGAGTTCTAAATGAACGGCCCGAACCACTGCACATGTGAACAAGAGAACATAGAACTTCTGGCCAACAAAGTCGCAACAATACAATGGACCACCATGGTCCAAGCCGGTGACGGCAAAGGGGGATGCTTTAGATACACGTATCGCAGGAAGGGGCGCCATGGTCTGACTGCCAGCAGGCGCATCTAGTCTTTGACATGAGAAACAGTCTCGTTTCACTTTCTTACAAATACGCCTACCTCCAATAATCCAATATTGGTTCCTTAGCCCTACCAACATACTATTCACACCTGCATGTTTCATGACATCATGAATATGTCGGGCAAGTAGGAGACCCATATGTCCCTTGGGAATGATAATAGGATGTTTGGCATCATAGGGCAGTCCAGAAAACTGAAGCCTCCCTTGTACTCGAAGCAAGCCGTCCTCTCCTAGAAACGGGAACAGCTTCTGGATAGAAGATCCCCTGGGTACAGAGACACCCTGTTCCAAAGCATGCAATTCCTTGCTAAACTTCCTCTGCTGTACAGACCTAAGCAGCCTCACTTTAGCCCCTTGAAGCTCATCAAAGGACAAACCACCAGAAACACGTTGCTCCCTGGGTTTCCTCACATTATGCACAAATCGTAGAACCCATGCTACAATTCTCATAGCTTTCTCAAGAGAACTCCACCGTTCGACCTCCAGAACACTTTCACTGGGATCAGTAACGTGTGTATTGACCGACAGATCAGATCCCTCTCCAGTAGGCCTAGTACTAACGGGTGTATTACCCTCAGACACTGTTGTCACAACATAGTCTCCAAAGACAAGACTAGAAGTACCAAGACTCTCCTCGGTGGTCTCTTCACAGGTGACAGGATCATCACCAAGATCCCTAAGCAGAAAGGTGGGACCATGAAGCCAGATATCTGATTGCTTTAGCTCCTCGGCGGATATACCCCTGGTGACTAGGTCACTAGGATTCTCACTGCCTGCACAGTGGTGCCACCTAGAGGGATCAGTAATCTTCTGAATTTCTGCCACTCTATTACCCACAAAGGGCTTCCATTTGTGTGGATCACTTTGAATCCACGCCAAAGTAACTGTAGAATCTGTCCAACAACGGTACTCCACTTCCTTTGGCAAATGTAGTGCATTTCGCACAAACACCACCAAGCGGGCACATAACAGTGCACCTAATAACTCCAAACGTGGCAAAGATAACCTCTTCAAAGGTGCGACCTTAGCCTTTGACATGACCAAAGAGGTTTTACGTGTGCCATCCTTCATTTGGACATGTAAATAAATACATGCTCCATACGCTTTCTCTGAAGCGTCTCCAAAGGCCTCGAGCTGAAACCTTACAATATCACTCCAAGGAAGGCCTGTGTAACTGCGGGGAATCTTCCATGAACGCAGGCCATCTAACCAACTCAACCACTGAGTAAACCTGTTGTTTACATCCTCTGGGACCACCTCATCCCACCCAAGGCCCAGTCTCCATAACTCTTGGAAAAGGCACTTTGCACCCATGACAAATGGAGTCAAAAAACCGATGGGGTCAAATAATCGGGCTATGAAGCTCAATATAACTCTCTTAGTGACACATATATCACTGGGCACCACAACACCATCAAATGAGAAACAGTCTTCGGACGCCCACCACCGCATTCCCAGAACTTTCATCGACTCTTCTGCATTAGAGTCATGGAACTCCCGGTACAATAAGTCTCCGACCTCCGCACTATTGGAGCCCCATTTGGCGAGGGACATGCTAGCTTGGCCCATAACCTCTTGAGCCTCCTTAAGCATAGCGCAACCCTCGGACTCGTCATCACAGCCTGAGAGCCAATCATCTACATACAAGTTCTCAAGAAGTTCCTTAACTACACGTGAGGCCGGGAACTTAGAAAGATGGTGCTTCAAGGTAGCGTTAAGCAGGAAAGGGCTACTCTTGTTTCCAAATGGCACCCGTAAGAACCGCATAACTCGGATTGTCCCTTGATCATTCCACAGGAACCTATGCACATCTCTGTCTCCATCTTTTACGACTAGTTGTAAAAAGGCCTTAGTCACATCCCCAGAGAGTGCTACCTTCCACCTCCTGAATCTCAGCAAAATGCTGGTAAGATCTGGGATCAAACTTGGACCAGTATACAAACAATCATTCAAGGACACCCCATTGAAACCCCTTGCTGAGGCGTCAAAAACAGGACGCACCTTTGTGGTTTGACTGGACTCCTTCACTACCGGCCTATGGGGCATGTAATACACTAAAGAGGTACCAGCTCTCTGATCCATAGGGACTTCCTCAATAATGCCCTCATCATGCATATCCTGTATAACCGCATGATAACGTGTCTCTAGCGAAGGATCTTTCGCAAGCCTACGTGTCAAATTATCCAAACGAAACCGCGCTAACTTCTCATTGTTGAGGAGTGACGGCCGTATGGATTCAGGCTTCCATGGAAGAGACACAACATATCTGCCCTCAGAGAACTGAATTTTACCTTCAAACTCAGTCAATACGGGATCTATTTGAGGGGAGCCATCGTCACATATCCCTATAGATTCCAATTCCCACATGTCCCTGATGCTAGCCTCTGATACACCAAAGCATAGCAGCTGATGGTAAGTATGTACACCACTGTAAGGGGATGGACCCTCGGACAAAGAACCCGATAACACCCACCCAAATATAGACCTTTGTGCTACCAAACCATTGGGCATGCTGATTATATCAGGGGTCATCAACCTCCAATAAGAGTCTAGGCCAATCAAGAGGTCTACTTGTGCCTCTTGACCTTCACAGGCATCCACAAATTGAATATTCTCCCCAAAGGACTGTAATATACTCTGAGGCACTGCTGGGCGAAACAGGGGTGCGCATATTACAGGAACTTCTGTGGCCACTATAGATTCCATCTTACCTGTACCTTGCAGTAAAACACTGTACTCATTTCTTAGTACCGCACTGTTAGCTTTAGTACTACCGAAGGTGGCATAGGATACATTTTGGGAACGAACCCAATCTGGGCCAATTTTTTCCACTAAAGACTCAGAGATGTATGTTTTATCAGAGCCCGTGTCAAATAGGATTAGGGCATTTGCACTCTTGGTCTTCCCTTTAACTCTTACCTTTGCCGTTTGCAAAAACACACGGGATGTACCACCTGTGGTAGTGTTTACCTTTGTAGGAACCCCTGTATCTGACACAGAGACATGCGTGTATTTTACCTGTGTTCCATCAGTACCGTTATCTACAGGGTTTGTGTCACTGTTTACATTGGACTCACCATTGGACTGTTCATTATCATTACCCTGTGGGGGGTTACCATTACGTGGGGGGTCACACAATAACACATGGTGTTTGCGCTTACACTTTGAACACTTAGCTCTACACTTAGAGAAAACATGGTTTTTGTCTGTGGAAAGGCACTTGTAACATGCATGTATATCTTTCAATAGGGGCTTTCTCTCTCCTACTGGGACTTTAGTAAGGTTATAGCATTTTATTAGGGGATGGGAGCTACGCCCACACAACGGACACTCAAATACAGTCTCGTCTCCCGATACATGAAGGGCAGCCGCCGTAGAAGGTCCACGTTTCTCGGTCGCACTGTCCCGTGACACACCCTCTACTAAAAATGTCTGAGAACGTTCTCGGCGTTCAATTTCCTGCTGTAGAAACTTAAGCAAGAAATCCAGGTCACTCTCATGCTGTTCACCCTCACGCGCCCACTCCATTCTCAGGCCTGGTGGTAAACGTGAAAGTACAAGGGGTGTTAGCACAACACCATACTGCTCAGCAGTAATTCCCAATGTCTGCAAACTGCGGATATGGGACTGCAATTCATCATACAACTTCCACAGTGTGGGTACATTTGCTTGCTTTGGTAATGTTATATTGAGCAGGGCTTGCACATGAGAGAAGATGATACGTTCATTCCTCCCATAGCGTTGTTTCAGCAGGTCACAAGCAATTTTATAATGAGCAGTGCTCAACGAAAGTCCTTGCACTGCTGCTTTGGCTTCTCCCTGTAACAGTGACAACAAATATGAGAACTTAGTAATGTCCGGCAGGTCACTGTTCCCATCCACCACTGCCGAGAATTGATCCCAGAAACTAGTCCATTCAAGCACATTTCCACTGAATGAAGGCAACCGTATTTTAGGCAATTTTGCCTCTGTATTCACCCGAGTACTGCATTGACTACTGTTCAAGTCTGGAGGAGTGACATCTCCTGCTACAATCTTCACAGCCTTAATCCGCGGTTCCCTGACCTTATCCCGAAATTCGGCTGCCTCGTCAATGCACTGATCTAAGTCTTCCACTGACACTTCCGCCTCCACTGCTGTTTGAGCAGCATCCAGGGCAGTAATCCGCCTATCTAACTCGTCCATGGCATCTTTGACTGCCGAAGTATCTATACTGTCCACTTGGCACAAAGCCTCCAGTTTATTGCTAGCACGGGTGGCCCAACCACGGGCTCCCACTCGCGTTTTCAGTGCATTGGTCGCCATTTTTTCCCGCTCAAATACACTACCACTGAGCGAGAGTACCCTCCTGGACACTACTGCTCGGCACTATTCCCTTCCAAACTGATGGAAATGTCACTTACAGCCGCTAACGCTGCCTGATTCCGATTCTCGGTTTTCTTGACTGTCACTTCCCGGGTTTCGGCACCAAATTAATGTCCTGGACACTCGCAGGACAAACACAAATTATGGCAATTCATGACACAAAACTACAAACCACGCGGTCCATTTTGTTACATAACGACTGCTCTCACACTTTATTCCTATTTTACCAAACCGCACAGAAAATTAGCGGAAATTACCGAAACAGGCTGAAACATTAGACTAAAGTATAAATCATTTCTTGACAGTATGCTTTCTTTTAAATTTGATAAAATGTATACAGAAAACAAAGTGTCAACTACTATGGGTATAATGTGAAAACGTTCAACTTATTTTTCTGCAGACATGTGCCTCATAGACTATTGCCTCATATTCAGACTATTGAAGCTCCATATTTCTCATTGCACTCCACCTGGTATGCAGTGGGGAGTACACAGAGCTAACAGTCTGTTCAGGAGAGAAAATAGACAGGCGCATCAGCAGAAGCTGTCTCAAAACTGTAAGGGTCTTGACTTCTTGGTAGCAATGGCCTGAGGACGGAGTACCTCCAGCTGCACACTCAGAGTATAGCTATGGCCTTTTCACATCTGGGAAACAAGAACCAAGTTGCTACATGTATATTATTTTTTTCTTGTTAACCTTTCGTAGTCCCCCCCCCTCCCTCCCCCCCCATGACGGAAATTGCAGTCAGGTACGGTAGTCTATATGTTGCCCAGTGAAATCAGTCACTCTGCCAACGAGCTTAAAACCCAGCATGGAGATACTTTGCGACAGTGATTTTGATTTTAAAATATTGTTATTCTCCAAGCTAAAGCTATGAGAAAATGTAAATGCAACAAAACTGCCAGTTACATGAATGATGAATGAATGAATGAACTTTATTGGCTGCACACAGTATACAAAAAGTGTGGCAGTATGCCAAGCGAAACAAATACAAACTTTTCACACATTGATTACAACATAGAAACAAGACATCAACAACAGCAACCCCTATGTAAACAAAGTGTTGAGACAAAAAAAGTGATAATGAATTACAACCACATCAGACAACCCCAGGAGACTGTCAATTTATATGTCCCACTACTCTTTTCCCGCGCCAAGTGTCCAGATGTCAAATGCCATCTGCGCTTGTGATTTAATTGAAATATTTCGTCGATAGACAACATTGTGAATCATATACGGCACTGGCAAGGAACGCATGTGCTGATAACATTTTTCTTGCAATAACGCTGAAATATGCCAAAAAGTAATTCATCCTGTCAAATTCCGTATCCTGCTTCTAAATGTGCAGGGTATACTTACACAAAATGATAACCGGTCACTTCAACACAGGAAAAAAAGAATATTTTAGCTGACCCATTGGCAGAGGAGAAGTGTGAACTCAGATGGTGAGTTGGCGCATGAAGTCACAAATGCAAAATATGGCTTAATCATTTGATATTTTTGTGTAACTTAAGGTCTGGACACACTAAGAACATTATTTTTTGCCAAGAACTATTATTTTTTTCTGTGTATATTACTAGGAATTGCCACCAACATCTGGGTATCTGAGGCAAGGGCAACTCCTCCTTAACCCAGATGTTCAGGGGAGACGTCGTCATGGCATCTGCAGAGGCTTTCAGACAATTGGAGGAAGATGCCAGGGGATCCATCCTTATAGTGTATTATTCCAACATCTCATTGACCACTCTGAGGTCTCTCCTGGCTGACCTCAGGGGCTCTGTGCACTTCATGGAGGCTGTGTGAGATTGGTTAGATCCCAACTTTGTTGTCATGGGCTGTTGATCACCAGGTACAGATCACTTGCACAATGGAGGTGAACCCTCATTTGTTGCAGAGAGGTGGCTACCTCCATGGTCAGAAGTTGCCTGACCTGTTGTTTCACGGAGTGTGAATTGGGCTATTCTTCTCAGGAATTCTGCTTGGAGGAGAAATTGCAAAGGTCATTCACTTGCTGCTGCAGCCCCCAAGCATTGCATGTTGTAGCATACCATGCCTACTTGCCCCTCAGCTTGTGCACCCTCTGGGACGCGATGCCTTGGGAAGAGTGGTCAGCACTCCAGGAAGGGCAAGACCTTCAGTAACGGCATGAAGTCATGCAGAAAGACTCCACACAACAACCATTCATTCGCTGTCTCTCCACATATTGTGCACAGGGGGAGTCTATCATGGATGATTCTTTCATCCTGATAGTAAATCTAAGCAATCCAGCCTTTGGCCGGAGCAGACTTTTCCCTTCCTCAGCATCCAGGTTGATCTAGTTGCCTGCATCAGGCACATTTTAGAAGACAGGTGGGTGAAACGTCATTGCCTGCTCAGAGCTTATTTGACTTGTACGGTACCTTGGCACAACAATGGCTCTCCCTGCTGGGCTCCCTGTCTTTGATGAACTCCCAGGTCCCAGCCAGTCACCTTCACCCTTGCGCCTTGCAGCACATTCTGCAGGGCACATGGTCAAGAGACTAGGGCTACCAGGCCCCTGTGCTGTTCTCAGTGAGGATCATCCACACCTTCTGTGATGGTGTGTATGGGAGAACATCATGTCAGGACAGATGCTGACACCTTTTCAAGGCCAGCTGACCATCTACATGACTTTTCTCACTCTGGGTGGGGAGCCCACATGGAGCGCAGGATGGTGTCGGTCCCCTGACCAGCATCCTTCATGTCTCACCACATAAACTGGTTGGAACTGGAGGTGATATGCTTGGCCACTTCCAAGACCTGGTGGAGCACAAACACATCCTCATAATGTGCAACAACTGGACTGTGGTGGCCTTCCTCAACAGGCAAGGTGGAATGCACTCCAAGAAGCTGACAGAGTTAGCCAGAAACATCACTCTATAGTGCTCCAAACATGTTGTCCAAATGCATGTGAGGCAAGTCACAGGACATAAAAATTTCCTGGCCCAACCAATCTTGAGAAGAGGTCAGCAGGTAGGAATGCAATCTGATCCTCATCGCTGCCTAGAGGCCGTGGAGCCATTGCTTGGTAGACCTGTTGGAACTGAGCAGCCACCCTCCACTACGATTACCAGCATGGCTGAAACTTCTGGTGCAGTACAGATGAGCATGTTGTGTTGGAACCCTCAAGTTCTCAACCTTCACACTCAGCAGTTATCTCACAGCACATCCATGACAGAGTTTTTTTGGAATCAGTCTCAGATAGAATTGCCAGAGGAAGGCTTTGATATTCTCCTCTAACTGTCTACTCGGCTTGGTGGAACATGTTCTCTGACTGGTGCACCAGTAATGGAATTCACCCTTGGTCTCCGTGGTTTGCGGACACTGCTGACTTCCTGTTGTTTCAGTGGGAAGTCTTAGGCCAGTGCTCAAGAATAGTGGGGGGTTTCTGATCATGCATCTCTTTAACACTTGCAAAGGTCTTGGACATTAGCATTTGGAGCAATTTGTATCTGTCTGTGGTCATCGTGTCCTTCTACATCAACAGACTGGTATTGAGATTGGTCGGACCTTGTTTCAGACCTGCCACTGTGTTTAGTCATGTTGAAGAAGTGTCCCTTAGAGTGCCTTAAGGACCACCCCCCCACACACACACACCTCAAGTACTGGGTGTGGGAAAACTGGATTTTGGTTAACACTTGCCTCAGGGGCTTAGAGGAGCAAGATCTACGCTCTAGCTCATGACCAACTCCAATGGTCACCTGACCACTCCAGGGTGACCCTGAGGCCTCACTTGAGCTTCTTCTCCGTGCTGTGGATACTAATCTTTCTCTCAAGGACAGAACCCTGTGTCTCACAAGAGCCCTTTAATGGTACCTTTCATGAATGTATGAACTCAGGGTACAGAGGTCAGCCATCTTCTTACCCCTTGGTAACCCCCATATGGAGCAAGTTTGCAGAAACACGATGTCTTCATGGATTAAGCAGACCATCCTTAAAAACTGTGATATCTCACTGCAAAGGCCTGGTGATAGCAGCTTGTCTCAGCCAGAGCTCATGAGGTGAGAACAATTAATGCCTCCTGGTGGTCCTGTGGAACGTCATGGTTGTTGACATTCTGTGGGCCTGCCCATGGCGATTGTCTACGATCTTCACCGAGCACTACTTGCGTGACTTGATAGTATTAGAGGAAGGCATGTACACCTTTGCAGGCATCACAGGCACCTTTGCTTAGGTTCCAATACTTGTCCGTTAGGCCTTCTGGATCCCATCAGAACATCCACTATGTTCCTGTTCATGGGGCTCTTGTAGTTTACATTCTACATGGTCTATAGGTTGGCCCACTTCTTAATGGGCCTATGACATTGTGTTATGTTGACCCATATCGAGCAGTTTGCCCTAATGTCCTGGCCTGTTGCTAATTGGCACAGGAGTCTAGTGCCCTAAGAAACCATATACCAGCTCCCCAGCATGCACCAGTGTTGTGACTAGGTCTTGTTAGATCTTCAGGTCAAATGGAGTTGAAACAGACAGTGTCTACCCACGAGGCAGACAGCTATCACATTGGCAGACAAGTTCCAGGAGGTTCAGTGTGGTCACATGCTGGTTGGTAAGGAGGGTTTCTTGTTTCGGCAAGATTCTGCTGTTGGTGGCATCAAGTCCAAGTATCTCTGAGGTTTTTGTTATGAATGTGGTTATGCCTATTTTTTTTATTTTAGAGGTCACTGTATTCATTGAGTGTGTACCAGGTCACAGAGTTAGCCTGCTTTATTGGGGTGACTCTCAGGCAGCTTGTAAACAAAGTGTTGACCTACATTCATATGACTCATTTCATTGTACTGTCTGTACACATTTCCCAGGTGATCTAGAAAGATCAGAGACACTTCTCACTTATTGCATTGGGATGTGTGACTAATTGGAAAAACTCTGGAATAATGGCCGGATTTCTTTGTCTATATATATATATATATATATATATATATATATATATATATATATATATATATATATATATATATATATATATATATATATATATATATATATATATATATATATAAAGCAGCTATTTTCCAGACTGAGGGAGAGAATTCTTGATCAGAAGCTGTGTGACTTGAAGCCAGTGGGACTGGGAGCCATTGCTATTGTCAAGGAGATACTTATTTATACATTGCACCTGTCGAGTGTGGACAGTGTTTTGAGTGGACTAGTATATTTGGTGCTGCCCATTTACACATTGTACCTGCGGAGTGTTGACACTGTCTCTGAGTGGACTGGTATACTGTATCACATTGGAACCAAATGGCAGCTCAGTGGGATTTGGATCAGCACAGCACATTTGAGTACCACATTGGAACAAAGCCGTACCTCTGTGTGATTTGTACCAGATCATTGGTACTGGTCATAGGACTCGGGACTGTGGGACAGTCCCTATGGATAATTTCACTAGGGATTAGGATTTACCTAAGACTGTTTAACTACTGAAATACCAGCCGAGATAAGTTAACTACTTTGTACCGATTTTGATTGTTAACATATTGTTGTTGTTGTTAAAGTAACATCATTGTCATTCTTTGTTGAGTTTCGCTAATATTCAGAAGGTGGACATCGTAACAGTTTTCCCTTTAGACATTGCCCCTCTTTCAGACTGATGGTTACCCCCAAGCTGCCAGGCATGGTGTCTGTATATCAGTAAATGGTGGTTGAGAGGTGATGTTACATAACTAATACATGATATATTTAGTGGTATTGGTATTAGTAAGTATACTTACCTCTCAACCACCAGAGAAGCCCACCTGACCACCCTGCTTCCTCTTTCAGCTGAGGTCAACTGACTATATGCCAAAAGAGGAAAGATGATACGGGGAGAAGGAACACTGGAAGTGCCCACCAGTTGCAAAGGAAAGGAGATATGGTTCCACAGGACTGTCAGGTTTTTCAGGAAGCAAGCGAGTGAACTCAACTCGATTTCATGGGCATGCAACCCAGACACAGAGGTCTAAGCAAATAGTGGTTGAGAGGTAAATATACATATCTATACAGATATTACTAAAATATCATGTCCATTGCAACCATTTTTGGAATACACCATGCATGGTCACAGTAGACAGTTTCCACTGTATGTCCTATTTTTCTCTCCCCAAGTGTAGGGGTGTGTGTTATGGATGTGGAAATAGTTGGTTACTTTGATTTGCAAATGTCATTGAGTTCATTGAATGTTTTGCACAGTTATTGAGTCGGTCTACTTTGTCAGTTGGGCTCACATGTTTCTCATAAACAATAGAGTAATCTAAAATGTTGACCTGCAGTCATATTAGCGTAACAATTTCATTCTAAACAAAGCAAAATCCCTGATGTGGTCTAGAAAGGTCTTAGGTAATAAGATGTGTGATTTATTAGGAAACTCCAGAATACAGGTTAGAGTTTTCAGCATGGGTATGTAAAGTAGCTCTCTTCAGGAATGCAGAGAGGAGAATTCTGAGTTTGACCAAGATCTGACAGGAGCTATACATCATCAAGCTAGTAGGACTGTGATCTATTTCTATGGAAAGAATGTTCATATACCTGTGGACAGTGCCTTTATGTGGATGGTTATATTTCGAATTGTATTGAAACCATACTGTACCTCCGTAGAATTTGGACCAGACTATTTGTCACATACAATAAGACTTGGGCCTGTGAGACAGTACCTGTGGAGAATTTGTCACCAGAGATTAGGATCTTCACTACAGACAGTTAGCTATTTGAGTATCAGCATGCATAAGTGTATACTTTTATTCAACTGTTTGTATCATTTGTTGATTGATAATATATTGTTATTGTCAAAGTTACATAGTCTTTGTCATTCTTTGTTTAGTTGTGCAATTGTCTAGAACCTTTTGAAGGTGGACATCCTAACAATGCCTTGTGTGCAGGCAGATGTTGTGTTCGAAACACCATCATGTATGTGTCCAGCTAACTCCATCCGCTTCTTGGGAGCACATCCCACCCTGCCATTTGAGGTAGGCAATTGCTGCCCTGTTGTCACACATAATGTGAATGTGTTTGTACTCCACTAGGTCTTGGAGCTGGTGGAGCACTCCAGTTCCAAGCAGTTTATGGGGTGGGACATGGCTTGCCTCAGCCAAAAGCCCAATGCTGTCCAGCCATCCATGGGTGCTCCCCAACCAAACTGAGATGGGTCAGTGTACATGGTAAGTTGCACCTGAAATGGCATCATCCAACCCAACATGATGTTCTCCTGCTTGGTCTGCCAAATGAGGTGCCAGTGGTCCTTTGAGAGTACCAGCACTTGCACTTGGCACCCGTGGCCCTTCAAGTATCTGTCCCACAGAGCATACTGTGGGGGTCAAAGGAGCAGGTGGGCCAGGAGGACCTGGGAGTCCATCAAGGTCAAGGAGCCCATCAGAGTTTGGCACTGCTAGGCTGAGTGAACCTCATAAGTCAGAAACACCTTGAGGATCAGCTGGAGTCTCTCCCACGTGTCCTCTGAAGGATGACAGATGAAGGCAACCAGGTCAAACTGGATGCAGAGAAAGACAAAGATCTGTTCTGGAATTAGGCTGGATTTGGGGAGATTCACAATTATGCCTAAGCATTTGCACAGTTCCAGAATGGCCTGCGTGTGGTGCTGCAAATCCAGGCACAATAGCACCCAGATCTGCCAGTTATCCAAAAGCACAAAGTACACTATGAAGGTGTGAGGCTACCATGTGCATGAACTGGGTAAACACTAGGGGTGACGTGGCAAGCGGAATGAAAGTGCCTGAACTGGTAATCTTGGCCCAAGAACACAAACAGCAGCCCCTTCCATGAAGTATCCACAATGGGCACATGGAAGAACAAGTCCTTAAGGTCCAAAGACCTCGACCAATCCTGGGGCCACAGGGCCATTACCACTGACTGTCGTGTCTCCATCCTGAAGGAGAGAATCTCCAAATTCCTCCTTCTGCAATGATAGGTCTATATCTGGACTCCAACTTCCATCCCACTGGAGACTAGGAAGAGTAGGTTGTAGAACCCTGCCCATCCTGGATTCTCCAACCACTTATGGCAGTCTTGCTCCGTAGCTTTAAAATGGCCTCCAAGAAGGCCTATGCCACAGGCTCTTTTGTGGGGTGTGTGAACCATTCAGCTTCACAGAATAGCAGAGGCCTGTTGGTAGCAAATAGCCATAAGTCATCCAAGGGGGACCTCAGAGCCAACAGCAAGATGTCAGAGTAGAAAGCTGTAAAGACAGATCCTCTAACACCCTCCTGTAGGCTCCTGTAGTCTCCTGGAGGCATCCAAAGACACAGCCTTTGGTGTCTTTGCATCTTACTCCTGCCAATCTAAATCCACTGGAAGTGGCTGGGATGAGTAGATCTGCTACAGGGTGGAATACCATTTCCCTTGGACCTCCTGCCAGAGGAGAACTCGCCCTTGCTTGAGACAGCCAGATGTGAGTGGCTGCATGAGAACCTGGGTGCCATAAATCCTGGCTGTCAGCTGGTTATAAAACCCAGTGACAAAGGGCAAAAAAGGGATTGGGACCTATGTTGTGTGTCTTTCAAGGACAAGTCCTGGTGGCTCATCACAATGGCCCCCCTCCTATCCTGCAGCTAGCAACCACAGCTTGGTTGCCAACTACGCTCTGAATGAGAGCTTTGACCTGTTCAAAGCCCTGAGTCAGTGCTGGAATAGTATCCATGGAGTTGGAAATGAGTTCCGCTTGTACCAGGGATGCTACAAGACTCTGCCAAGCAGAGTGATGTCATGGTCATCACAGGATGCCATGAAATCTTTCTGTGAGTCCCTCTTCTGTCCTATACCCAACAAGGAAGAAGGTGAAGCAGTCTCCAGCTTGACTCCTATGGCACTCTACCAAGCAGCGATTGACTGTATGCCACCATCCTCCCTCTGTCTGTAATCTGACCTGCCATATAACATTTTGCCAAAGAACAGTTTCGAGCCAGCCCTACTTCTACAATTCTCACAGGATCCACAGGACAAATATAAACTGTCCAAATCTCGAAAGAGAGTAGGGGAGCTTAGAAACAAATTCCACAATATAGGTAGTGCTCACAGCATTAAAACCATTTCTCTGGATGAAAGTCACAAGAGCTCCCAACACTTATGCCAAGCCAGAAATGGCACCTGAGGAGGAAGGGAGAATAAAAGCACATGTGTACCAGAAGTAACCTCCCCCACTTCCACAGGAACCAAGGTGCCACCAGAACCACAATGTCTTTAGAACAATCAAGTCCCCCCTAAATTGTGTCGGCCGTTGTGGACTGGACATGGTGGTATAGGTAATGGTGGTTGAGAGCTAATGTCACATAACTAATATGGCCTGTGATATATATTTGGCCCACTATAGGTCAGCCCCTGTAGAAAAATAGTCCTAAAATAAACGGAGCTCTGTGCATTTTTCACTGAATTGCCATCAGATTAGGTAGACCAGGCCCGTTATAGGCCCAGCATAAATTACCTCGTTTTTAAATATTTTATAGACCTATCTGATTGCTACAATTACACATTTCAATTTAAGCACTTAGTTTACCTATCTAAGAAGTTATCAGTCAAATGAGATTACTATTAATGCAATAAATCAAAGCCTATCATTGAAGTAAAGGTCAGCAAATGTATATGTATGTCAATTTTTCCATCTTTCGTTTGTAATTTTCTAAGCGATGAATTAACTTCCAACAGTCGAAGGGATGGGTGGAACCATAGTGGAAGGGGAGTGTTGAAGCATGTTTCCTTATTTTCAACTTGCCCTTGGGTAATATGGAACATGTTTCCACTTGCCCCTAGGGCTAGATGAAGCAGTTTCAACCTACCCCTAGAGTCGGATGGAACATTTACCGGGTCCAGTATCATCTAATATATTTTGTAAAATATCCTATTCTTACAATTAAATTGTAGACAGGTCTGACTAAGATGGAGCTTAGTGGACTTGTTTAGATAGACCAACTATATTTTATTTATTGAGAATGTTTCAACTTACCCTATCACATGTTTCATCTTACCCCTTTTAAGGGGCGATATTAAACATTTGACTTGTCGGTAGTTTTCAATATTTATCTTGGTAACGCTCCATAATATATGAACAAGACAATGTTCAATTTTTCAGGACGCTTTTGTTTAAATGTTACCCTAATATAACCCAGCGATTAAATACTTATTCTGATCATACAGGACCTTGGCTCTGAAGTGTTCTAACTCTCCCCAGTCTCCCCTATGATTTATTTCCACATGTTGCTAACGGTTGCTTAACTAACTTTCAAGTTCTAAACAAAGAGTGTCAAAGGCTTTGGAAAGATCTATGGCAATACTAATGGGAAGTTCATGATTATCTATAAAGTTACATTTTCAATAAGTAAGTTTAATGGCAACAAGTTCAGTGGAATGTAAGTCGCGCAATTTGTATTGATGGATGTACTACAGGAGGTGACTTTTTGAATTATTCATTTGATAGGTTAAACATATATTTTCAAATATTTTAGAAACAACTTTGGTTTTAGGAAAATTGGTCTAGAATTATGAAACAGATCTTCATCGCTCTTTCAACACCGGAGATTCACTTCAGCTATTTTTAAACTTGTCAGGGAAACCCTAAAATAATGGATTGATTGAAAATAAGTGTTAGGGCTTCACATATTTCT
>CAXHWN010000194.1:380800-410321 GCA_964020975.1 Hermodice carunculata | reverse complement strand
ATTATTTCACAAGTGACTGATTAGAACTACCACATTGTTTTGAACAGCCACTGCCTGCATCTCAGACGCACGTCACTTTGTGACACTTGCATGTAGTCAGAATGATAAGCCTGTATTTCAGCTTTACATATACATATATATATATATATATATATATATATATATATATATATATATATATATATATATATATATATATATATATATATATATATATATATATATATATATATTATGTTAACACATTTCGAGGGTAACAACAACTGCCATCTCGCCTCTTCAAGATTGTGGCAGGAGCGTGATTTATACATTTGATAGTAAGATTAATTGTGATTTTACCATATCTATAAAAGACAGGTAAACAAAACCTTTCCAATTATAAAACTGAAGACCAATTACGATTTGTTATAAATCCTCGAAACATGTGTATGTATGTTTGTATGTATGTATGTATGTTTGTATGTATGTATGTATGTATGTATGTATGTATTTATGTATGTTTGTATGTATGTATATAACAACAACTGCCATCTCGCCTCTTCAAGATTGTGGCGGTACAGGGATCTTCTGATATACTATATGCTTATGGACTACGTAATTGAAAAAAAACAAACTAGGTTTTGCGCTATGGGAATGGATACTGTGCCTACTCCATGCAACATCTTTCATATCAGGCTGGTATTCAAAGAAGAAGAAGAAGTCATGGACAAAGAAAATCACGGAAAAACAGGAAATGCAGGAACATGGATACAAAAGACCTTGTCCAAAATTTACTACAGGCTTTCTCCAATGGTATTGATCAATTACATACAGCTCTTAAAGCACTATCATTTCGAGACATAACCAGAATTAATGAATATTTGGGTCTTACTGATTCAGAACATGCATTTCCGCAAAATTTTTGTGAAATTGTGTATGCTTACACAACTATTCGGAAACCAGATTCTAATAAGAAAAAATTAGATCAAATGTTTTGCAGCATTCCTTTCAAACACAAAATCATTGACTCACTAAACATTCAGTCCCTTTTCAAATTGAAATTTGTTCGTAACATGATTCCCAAGGAATGCAAAATAAAAGATCCCCCCATCATTTCCTATAAATATGGCAACAATATTGGACAAAGTATCATGAATTACAAAAAATTTCTGGCTTCAATTACTCTTGAGGATATCGCAGCAAATCAAAATTGTGACTGTATGTCTAATAGTAAATATTCTAATTTTGTTGATGCACACCACAAACATGTATTTACAGGTAACTTGGATATAATACAAAATTCAGGTTTAAAAGAAATAATGAAAAAAGGTACAAAATTTCGGATATGTCCCAAGTTGAATATTGACAGAATTTTTCAGGATACATGTGATGCACTCGACTCCTACTGTATGAAATGGGCAAAGAAAGAAAAAATGAAATTTCAGAAATTTGAAGGATGGTTATCAAACTTGAAAATAGTCTTTAGAAATAGAATTTATCGTTACAAATCCCACATTAAGAATTTCAATACGGTTAATCTAAAACAGCCTAAAGTTTCTAAAGCAGTCAAAGAACTACAAGATAGATTTGTAGTCACTAACATAGATAAGGCAGGTAACAATTTTGGGATCATCTGCAAAAAATATTATCTGGATGTTTTGAAAAAGGAACTTGGTATAAACAATATTTCAGACATAAGAGGAAATGACGTTTATAAATTACACAAACAATCCATTGATAATTTGATTGATGCACATAAAGATGAGATGAAAAGGAATTTTAATATCAAAATTTCTGAAGAGGACTCCTCTATTCCACTTTTGTTCTGGATACCCAAATTACATAAAAACCCTTTTAAATCTAGATTCATAGCTGGTGCTTCAAAATGTACTACAAAGCAATTATCAAAAGAAGTAACATTGTGTTTGACTGCAATTAGGAATCATTTTCGTAAATACTGTAATGCAATTTCTAGAAACTGTGAAATAAATTGTTTTTGGAGTATTAACAATTCTTCCAAGTTTGTATCTAAAATCAAAGATGTAAAGGCAAAAAATATCAAATGTTTTGATTTTTCTACACTGTACACAAATCTACCCATAGATGAAGTCAAAAGTTCACTTTCAGAATTAATTAGCAAAATGTTTAAACATAATGGTGAACCATACATAAATATTAATTCATATACAAAGAAAGCATACTGGTCACACAATAAATATTAAAAAAGTAACGTTAAATCTTACACTGTTGAAACTTTGATAGATGCTGTAAAATGTCTTTTGGATAATACTTTTGTTCAATGCGGACCACTGGTTTTTCAACAAATAAAAGGCATTCCAATGGGTAGCAACTGCTCCCCTTTACTGGTAGATTTATACTTAACCTGGCTTGAATTTAAGTATATGAATAAATTGATGAAAAAGGACTTTCAAATGGCTACAAAATTATCAAACAACGCAAGATATATTGATGACATTGCTTGTGTAAATGTACAAAATTTCAGTGAAATTGCTAAAGAAATTTACCCAAAAGATATCCCTTTGGAGGGTAACAATTCAGATGGTTTCAGAGATGTGTTTTTGGACTTGGATATTCAGGTCACTAATGACAGGTTTTGTATCAAAGTCTATCACAAAATAGATGAGTTTAACTTTGAAGTAGTTAATTATCCTTTCCCGGACAGTAATATTTCCGATACTATTGGATATAATACATTTTTGTCTCAAATTTTGAGATTTGGTCGTATTTGTTCTAAATTTCAGGACTTTGCATCAAGAACCAAATTTAATTACAATAAACTTGAGTCAAGAGGATTCAAAGGTGTACTTTTGATCAAATATTTCTACAAATTTTGCTGTAAATATCCCGAGATGGTTAGAAAGCTTGGCTTCAATAATTTTAGAGATTTTAGACTTGCCTGTTTTGCTACTTAATTTCATCTTTTGACACCATTATGTTTAAACGTTCACCTTTCGGACATTTTAGGCTAGCTTGTTTTCTGTTAGGTAAACCCGCAGGGGCTACAGGTAGCAAGAAGCGGCCTACGACAGTTACAAGCTTGCCTAATTGTACTTGATATCTGTTTAATATTTTCATTGCATTCTTTTGACATAAATACAAAAGACTTCCATTCTTTTCTGACTTGCCCGATAATTCTACTGTTAACATCCAAAGATTATTAGAAAGTCTGGCTGCAATAATCTACAGTTTTTAGACTTGTCTGTTTTGCTACTTAACTTTATCTTTTGGCATCTTTCTGTTTTAATATTCACTATCAGACATTTTAGGCTTACATGTTTTCTGTTAGGTAAACCCCCAGGGGCTACAGGTAGCAAGAAGCGGCCTACGACAGTTGCATGTTTGCCTAATTGTACTTAAAATCCTGTTAAGAAAAATTGTTTTGATAGCATGTTTTTGGCATAAATGCTAATGACTTCCATTCTCTTCTGACATGCCTAAATGCACATTTACTCACTATTAAAAAATTACTCAAAATTGACAGTATTTTCTCAAGTGTCACAAACCTGACACATTAAGTTGACACATTGACTCAGGGTTGGCAGTTAAATAGAGCTTAATTGTTTGAGGAGTAGGTGTCATCATGGAGTTTGTTTTACATCTCTGGTACAGGATGTACATTGTTGCAGTCCTTGTTAGGATTTTCCTTGGTTTGTACAGGTGGTCTAGCTGCAACTGTTTATTTTGCAATCACTGGGACTGAATATAATGCCCCAGCGTGTTTCCACTTCAGTTAAACATTGGCGGATGGTTTAACTAGGAAAAGCTGTCCAGCTAGAAAGGGTACATTTTGGTTCAGGGGTAAGTCAAATTGTTCTTATCTGAACCTGTACTATGAAAATTTGGTAATTATGGTTTGTTTGACAGGTATTCTTCTTTGATATGAAGCTCTGCATTTACAAGCAAAACTTCACATATTTAGCTAATTCATCAATTGCCACGTTCATATTTATTCATTATTATGTGGATTGTCTTTGCTGAATATTTAGCTTAGGCAAGGAGCCGCTACTCAGAGAGACGTGTACGGGTAAAAGGCTCCGAAACATGTTGAGTAGTTACCCGCTGAAGACCCTTTAATTTATTTGGGCTGATACAGCCTATGTCAAAATTTTACAGAGGAACGTGTGCAATATAGACAATAGTAATTCCATATATATACAGGTTAGACAGGGACAGGTTAGCTTATGGAGAGTAAAGAGTTCGAACTGTGGAATAGGATATTGACTACTAGGAAGTGGTTCTGGGCAAAAAGACACAAATACAATATTTTTCTGGTCTACTTTATTATCAAATTGTTTAAATAACATATAAATGGTGGGAGCAAAACAATTTTCAAGAAAGGTATATATATATATATATATATATATATATATATATATATATATATATATATATATATATATATATATATATATATATATATATATATATATATTCTTTCTACTCGTGTGCGAACTGTTGTCTGTGTATTTAGTTTTCTTTTAAAGGAGCCACTGTCTTTAAACTTCCACATAACTGCCTCAAAAGGTTATATTTGTTATGTTCTGCGGATATTATTTAACTTGTCGACCTCAAAAACGTCCCTTTACGACTTTGGTTCTGAATATAGTATTCCCTTTTCTTGACCTGAGAAAGAATTGATTCACCACACAACCACTGCACTTCTTGTGTGTATTTGTTGTCTTTGTCATACATGATGCAATGCCCGTGATTTAATCATTTCCAGCGAATAGGCGATCGATCAATATGGTGTATTCCCTGATTGCTAAGATTTATCATGTATTAAAGGTTAGCATGAAATATTTAATGTTATCAATATACTTGAGTATGGATGATTTTGAGAGTTTTAATATACTTGTGCTGATAAGCGTGAAGTGCCAAAGTGAAAGTATAATTTGTATTTTTTTTAACGCACAATGCATTTGCGTTTTCCGCATTGACACGGCGAGCTGATAGCATTAGGAACATTTGCGGCTGAAAGGCACAGTTCCTGCAAGCTCATGATGACAATAACACTGATTGTCGTGTTGGTATATTCTCTGGTGACTTGTTGCGCAGGTATGTGTGCATTTCAGAGTTACACAAGAGGTGCTTTGTCATTTTGTGATATGAAGGGAAAGAGTGATTAGATTGTACTTGTTTTGATGTCGCAAGACACAACATCTATAACAACTGAGTTAATTTTTTATATCTTCCGACTGCCACTACCTATAGCAAATTTCCAAATTTGAATTGTGATCGCCAACAACAAATTTCCAACAATTCTTAACAAATTTCTGGTAAAAATGAACCCAATGACGTCTTCAAATAGATCATTTCAGCGTAAGCCATAGCAAGTTGATGCAAATTTCAATCAGTACCATCAAATCTTTTTCACAGCCTGTTCATTGCAGATTTAGATGACTTAGGAATTTCCATCAACGTCAGTAGTGCTGTCAGTAAAGTGAGTGAAAATAGTTTTTCCTATCTTAAACTGTGGACAGACAACTTTTCTTTTGAGACTTCTGTTTTTATTTTCAGAGTATACGCACCGAACAAAACTGTGTGAAAATGAGCCACCATGTAAGTTGAACGAGATTTTTTGGTAATAATTGAGTAATCAGATTGGTACAAAATGGCTCCTGAGATGAATGATATGGCCCGAATTATAGAACTTTGAAGTGCATGTAGTGACCAACTGTCTATCCTTACCATCAAACACAGTGCAGAAAAGTTATGCATCTGAATACATTAATACCCAGTTCAAAATTTGAACTTCGTGACATCAAAATATCCTATAATCTGGCAACGCAGCGAAATGTTGTTTTGAAAGACCAGTCTATTGACCATCCCAAGGAACAAAAACGACAGAAGTTGTAACTTCAGATTTGTCAGTTTTACCCGTTGTGCACATATGGAATGGAATTTAAGACATAACAATGATCAAATATGACTTTTTTGTGGTTTTCAACTAGTTACCATTTGTTAGTCAATGTGTACGAGTGAGTTTCATGTCGTGGCCCGCTTCCAAACAATTAATTAACGATGTTATCCCATTTTTAATTATTAGTTAATTTAACATATATTTTCTCTCATTCCTATTTCAAACAGACAGATGTTCTAGATGCAAAACAGAAACAATATCACGTTCTAGACCTACACAAAAAGTTGTTTTGTAGTTAGCGTAAAGCACGTCATACTCAACTCCTAATGTATTTAGAAAATACGCATACTTGATTAAATATCCCCAAATCCATATTTGGCATCACTCAACTTAAGAAGTGAGATCATAGTGTCTTAGAATACTAAAAGTTGGAGACAAGTTGCCATATGACATTTCATTGCTGTAGTGAATACCTAAAGTTTCTACACTTTAATAAATTATAATATTGTATGCTACAGCGAACTGGATACAATTTGCCATATGACATTGCATTTCTGGAATAAATATCTAAAGTTTCTACACTTTAAATAAATTATGATATTGTATGCCACAGCGCCATTGTGCAGCGATTGAACGTGTTGAAACCAACGAAACCAAACTATTCAAAGCATGGCACCGATGCGATGCTGGGCGTTGTAAAATAGCTTTTACATAGGTTATCCCTTACATCTTCGATCTAAACAAGTAAAGAAAACGACAAAATATTTAATGTGGTAAACAAAATGTGATATTTTAATGCTGATTTTGGCAAATGATATAAATGCGGCAAAGTTCAACCTCCTTGAGTGGACAGGTTGCAAGAGTGAAGTAATCAATGTGCGTTACGCAACTTGACTGCGACGCGTAATGTTTGGAAGTTGTTTGGTTGAGTTATCAACTTGTTTGCATTCATTCTGTGATTCTGGTTGGCAAGTGGCGACCTGGTGTACTGTCCGTACCTGATTGCAGCTTTCACCATGTTTAATTACACCTGTGTGACACCTGGGGGAACATCCTTGAGAACCACAACATAGCTGGTATCCTTCTCATAGACCTTTCTAAAGCATGTGATTGCTTGCCTTATTCCTTTATTACAGCAAAAATTCTTGCTTGTGGTGCTGCACCATCTACCACCCATCTTTTTTCCCTTTCTAATCGTCAGCAGTGTGTCAGAGTTGGCAGCGCAACTAGCACATGGAATGAGATTTCCAAGGGTGTTTTCCAAGGGTCATTCCTTGGACCTATAATTTTTAGTATTTTTATGAATGATGTCTTCTGATTTGTCACGGATGGTTTACTTTATAGTTATGAGCATAACAACACGGTCCTCGTTCAGGCAAAGTCTACCCTCATCTGATAAGATTCATTCAACAGCGTGAAGCAGAACGTGTCATTTGGTGCTCTGAAAATGAAGTGCAGTCGAATGCAACAAAGATCCAAGTTATGATTTCTAATATATATGACCACATAGCCGATATAACCAAATCTGCTACTCAACAGCTGAATTGTTTAAAACGTCTCTCCCATTAATTAGAAGAAAATCCCACCTCTTGCCAAACGAATCTTTTTTACTGTCAAACTCTAAGTACTGCCCAGCAGTATGGCATTTAAAAGCTAAAAAAATTAAATACCGAGTTTGAAATTTATTTATCAGGACTATGCTTCAGAACACGAACAGTTGCTGCGTCGAGCTAACTTACCATCGCTTGAACTTTGAAGACAACGCCTGTGAATTTTTTGAAGCTTTCAACAAACCCAACCCATCTTTCATTTGTGATTTAGTTCTTTTACCAATGCATGCGTATGGTTTAAGTTAAAAACATTTTTTAAGATGTATAAAAGCGCAAGAAAGGGTGGTCTGCATATGTTTGCACATTTAAGGATCACAATTTGGAACAGCCTCCCAAATGATTTATAAACAATACAGGACTACAATAAATGTAAGAAACATACAAGAAATTGGGAAGACTGGACCTGTAAATGTATCTTTTGCAGAGTGACACAATCCTAATCATTTTTCTATATTTTTGCTTCTCATGTTGTCATTGTCGCTTCTTATCTTCCACCATCGTCATCATATGTTCATTTTCTCTTTTTTAGTGTATGTTACAGCCTTTTATCACAATTTGGTGAAAATATCTGGTGGGATCAGTTAATGTTCATTTTTGTAAAACCGAGTAAAGATAAAACTTTGTACCTTGTATTCCACTTCATTGATTCTGGGAGACATCTTTATTTGAAACATAAGCTCATACAGTAGGACAGCGCCTTGTAGGTGCTTGCTTACAGAGCTGTAAACCAGCAGGCCTCCCTTGCTAGGCTAGCTTCACTCTTGTGTAAGTGATACTGCTCCCCTTCCATCACGCTTTTTGATTTCTTTTCCGTTAAAGTGACGTCATCTGGTCAGCGCGTTTATCGCATTTTCTTTGTTAATTAGCTGTTTTTTTCCGTTCTTTATCCTGGAAATCTCCTGGCCTTTCCATATCAATCTTCCTCTTACACAGTTGGTCTCACCCTCTAAATAAATTTCAAACCACTGTCACTGTCCACGGGAGACCGCTTAGTAAGGCGTTCCTGAAGCTTCAATCACTCAACATATAATGTCATAAATATTCCACTGGACAAATTTAACACGTAAAGTTGTGTGGGTATTAAAGTATAAACAGAGACGAGGTGGTTAGATCAGGTTGTATTCCTATGCAAACTCTTGCGGCTATAGAGACGCTAAGAGAACCCAAGGCCTACATAATCAAGAAAGGCCAGTTGATCCGCTGCAAACTATCCAATTAAGGGTTCTTAATGATGCGTGGTTATTTAATTCCAGGTCAAATCAAACTCTTTGAACATGCAGGGTTTGGGAGTACGCTGACACTGTGTGACGATGTATCCAATCTTGACCTCTACGGCTTCAATGATATAGTGAGCCACATTGAAATAAAGTGTGAGTAACTCAACTTATAATTCACTATGGTTATAACAAGTATAGGTGGCACACTAATCTTATTGCGAAAATTTAATTCACCTTCATATATAAATATATTACTGGAAATTGACTTGTTGTAATGTCGAAAGAATTAAAAGCTTTTTCATTTGGGTTTTAAGGTTATTTTGGACACAGTTTCCTACAATCCCACATTCAAATGATTTTTTATTGTGTTTGTATGGTTTTGTACCATTAGGCAAAGAGTTTCGAATAGAATTCTGATCTTGAATATCTGCTAATATGGTCCTGGCATTTCAGTAACAACACACCTGCACATACTTCATACTGCTATTTTTAATTCTTAGCTTATTATCTTTCCGCCAAGTACTGATTTGGTGTACGCCCTTCCCGAAACTCCTGCTCCCAACTTTGGTAGATTTGGGGAACTACGGGTGGTGCACAAGATATCCCTCTTAGCATATATTACATGCTAAGAAGGATATCTTGTGCATATTATGTATATATATATATATATATATATATATATATATATATATATATATATATATATATATATATATATATATATATGTACATTTATATATATATGTATAAACATATATATATATATATATATATATATATATATATATATATATATATATATATGTACATTTATATATATATGTATAAACCCAAATGTATTTTTGTATGTTTGGCAACGCATCATAGGCTACCTCAAATTGGTTGACTCTGTGAACGTTGATCGTACATTTACTTGCGCCCATGAATGTAAAAGCTAGAATATATCATGTGATTAAATTTTAAATATCACAGAAAGTTTAGTAGTATTAGTATGATATGTTTTACATGGAAATGCATTAAAATTAGCTTATGTGTTTTAAATGTGTCATATCTAATTATGCTGTTTTCAATCTGCTAATTACACTTTAAGAAAGTCCACATTTTTATGCCACAATATCACCTTAAATAAATGGTCTGGGTTAACATTCATTGACGCTGCTCATATTGCTAAGTTAACTGCATTAAAATGTTATATATACCTTTTGTGATCAGTTTCATGCACACAATTTATGATGAATTGACATTTATATGTCGTCAATAAAAGGTCTTTCTCTGTACAATTGTACAACAATGAAAAGTATATAAGTGAGAATTTCCAATAATGAACTGTAATTTCTATTTGACCTAATATTAAACTTGAATGTCGATATACTAGAATACCATGTGATGATTCGAGCACAGGATGGAACCATTTCATTTAAAGAAGGTCCTGCATTTGTTTGTACAACGATATGAAGTTACGGATCTACAAACACATTTTCAATTTGTATTGTGTGATCTGATTCAAAGTTGACATTCTCTCATCGTACAAAATCTATAGTTAATTACATCTTTTACTGTGAGGTTTGTGGCGGTATATATATTATGGGCAGTTTCCTAACCAAACATGAAATTGAACTTTATAGCTGAATACCGGTTTTTAAAGTCGGTGGTTGGACCCATTCATAATTTGTTTGTAAAACTATATCTGGAGACTTACTTGCCATTCCACGAATAGGTCATGCTTTGGTGGCCTCGCCCTAATTTTCTAGGTAACAAGATCCATGTATATGATGAGGTGGACATGTCAGTCAAAGCTCTGCATTGACGTCCATCTGATTGTATAATACCATACCTTGAATGAGGGAAACATGTTGGGAAGATCCACGTTTGGTCCTGTCCTGGTGGTACTCTCCCAGACAAGGACAATTATATTGAGTGGCCTTTTAAGGTGGAAGCAGTGAAGCTAGTGCGCAGTGAGACTGGCAAATTTGGATCGCAATTACCCATTTATTTTTTTTCACCAGTACATTAAACCTATATATTTTCTGATTACTACATATCCATAGATTTGTATCCATAGAGTGTTTCTGCAGGATTGGAATTTTTTGAGATTTTATAGCATTCTTACTGACTTGGTAGGATTTTCATTTTTTTGGACTAGGAATCACAAAAAATTGTTTGTTTTTTTCCAGTTGAAAACAGAAGAAATTTAAAATATATGTCCATGTCCAGGATCGAATTCAATGGTTAGTCCTGAAATAGCTTAAATAAAAATATTAAAAATAAAAACTTTTAATTTAGTCCTGACAGGTTGTTCATTTTCCTTCTATAAATTGCACCAAAGGTCATGGAAGGGGTTGTCAGAAAAAAAAGTCCTGGACACCGTTCCTGGATATGATATCTTTTTTTTAATGTGTGTTGATTTTAATGTCATGGGGCAATTCGTACGTTTGTGAGGCCAGATACAAATTGCAGAGGTTGAGGAAAAAAACAGTTGCGAGAAAATCGCATTGAAAAATAAGTCGTCAATTCTTATGCATTTATGGCTGTAATATGACACAAACTTATTTCTTCTGACCTGTGTTTGAATTATTGTGTGAAATATACTTGTAGCTTTACCTCTGGGATGTTGTCGTTAAATGAAGGTATATTTTGTGGCTAAAAATTTTAACATGGGAACACCACACTTGGCTTGTTTGAGTGTGGGTTCACATGTGGCTTTCCATATTTTGGGACCAGTAAGTGGATTGTGCTAATTTGTTTTTAAATCAATAGAGAATTTCAAATTAATCAGAACTATGGTAGTGATTAGTACGAACTGGCCCATTCTTCTCTCCATGGCTAATGGTTTCCTGTGAGTTACCCTTGTCAATAGCTGAATTGGTTTCCAGGAGTCGTGCACTGATGACTGTGCAAAAAAATGTCATGTTTCTTTATCATGCCCATGCAAACAAACTCATGTGCCCGGCGCTGTTTAAATTTTTCATTGTAAACAAAAGTTTTGAGATGAATTATCTCATATAAATTTTATGTTCACACATCTCAGGTTTTTTCGGAGCATTTAGTTTAAGTATCAGATTATCTAAAAATATGAAAAAGTGATCAGAGATTATTCAAAGGTGCCGGCTTCAGATCCCTCACCTTAAGGTATGAGAGTCATAGGGCAATATGCCATAAAAATCATATCCCATCAAAGTTGACTTTTTGTCATTTTCGGTGAAAGATATTGGTGATCTTCGATTATACCAGGTGGCTTTGTGGTAATCTTCTTATCTTTGTGAGAAAATTAAGCCTAAAATTGTTCATCACTGTAAGCATCTGTCAAAAGGCAAGTAAGGTGTCAGTGTTTATTTGGACACGCTAATCCACCTAAGCGCCAGTCAGGGTATTTGCAATGTGGCATGATTTTCCATTATGCACATAATATTTTTATATGACATCTTAAATTTTGTGACAGCCTACCTCAAAAAGTGTTTGATCATTTCTTACAAACTAAGACTCAGACTCAGACTCAGACTCAGACTCAGACTCAGACATAGTTTTATTTGACTGATTACAAAATCATATAGGCAGATAATACCAATACAAAATTGTACACAAATATATGACTTACATATAGGAACGGAAAAAGGTATTTCAGCATAAAAAGTCAGGATGAACCCCGCTAAGGATATTCAATCCGCTATCGCGGGGACCACCGTTGGGTATGGTTACATGAAGTGTGAATATATTTATATAGTCGTTAACATTATACAAAAACTGAAGTACAAATGAAAGTCAATCAAATATTAACCATAATATTTCACAAAGAAACTGAAGTGCAAAATGTAAGTCAATCAATTATAATTACAGACAAAACAATTTGCTATGGTGCAGATTTCAGAGCACTCATTGATAAGGAAATTTTTTATATAATTGGAGAAACCATAGTATGAATGGGTTGTGACTTTTTCTTTAATATTTGGTGGCAACTCTTTTAAGTGAAATTTGGAAGATAAGAATGTAACTTAGGATGTCATTTCTGAGTTTTTAGATATCCCATTTCTTTATATTACTTTTGAAGCTCCAAAAATGAAGTGGTATTCCAAGTCTACTAAAAACTATTTGAATTCTCATAGGATAAAAACTTTCATGTTTAAAGAAAAACAAAAAATTGACTGCGTAAGTTATGATTTAAGTTACAATTAATCAAATTTTCAAGATTGCATCTGTTATTTGCCTTGAAAAATACTGTTGCAACGTGTAAATGAGACCCTTCACAAAAGCACCTCTTTTAAGTGAAATTTGGAAGATAAGAATGTAACTTAGGATGTCATTTCTGAGTTTTTAGATATCCCATTTCTTTATATTACTTTTGAAGCTCCAAAAATGAAGTGGTATTCCAAGTCTACTAAAAACTATTTGAATTCTCATAGGATAAAAACTTTCATGTTTAAAGAAAAAACAAAAAATTGACTGCGTAAGTTATGATTTAAGTTACAATTAAGCAAATTTTCAAGATTGCATCTGTTATTTGCCTTGAAAAATACTGTTGCAACGTGTAAATGAGACCCTTCACAAAAGCACCGCTTAAGTTTGACCATAATAACTTACAACATTTCTGTTCTCGCAAGAGAAAACTACACATCTGTACAAAACAGAAAACGATATAGTTTGTAGGTGGCTAGACGGAACCTCCAGGCTAGGTACCTGCCTGAAGCTACCACCCCTCAGGAAAAAATGCTCTCTTTTTGAAGCGGCTGATTTAGTTTTCCTTTCATAATTGTGGTATTATA
Organism: Hermodice carunculata; assembly: GCA_964020975.1. NCBI lineage: Eukaryota > Metazoa > Annelida > Polychaeta > Eunicida > Amphinomidae > Hermodice > Hermodice carunculata. Next base: position 396,877 of record CAXHWN010000194.1, on the reverse strand, counting down.
GCAATTGATCATTTGCGTATTTTATCTGTAATGTCATATATGAATTCTTAGTCTGAAATAAACTTTATCTTATCTCAGCTTATAAGCCAACATGCAAATGAAACCCTTCAATGTCACTGCAGGTCAAAATTAATAACACCAAATGAAATCTTATAAGTACACTCCTACTGGTGTTTGGCAGTAACCACAGGTCTGGGATCCATCATTACCGAGATATAAGCCAGTATCTCCCATTTGCTGGTATCTCAATAGCAGCAAAGCAAAAAGTTTCAGGAGAATGCAACATGCGTTTTATACGAGTAGAAGACAGAATACTGAAAGAAGCCACAAATTCACATAAAAATACAAAAAGGTTGCAACGCCACCTGTTACATGAGGTAAAATGTAGGTATCTCGAACAGTTTGCATACAATTTTGAGGCAATTGGCCAAACGCTTTTGCAGATTTATTTAAGATTTAGGAAAAAATGAATAAAGTTATTTAGAAAACACACTCATTTGAGCATGCCAATTTGAAAAATATTTGGTAGAGACCGATCAAACGTACGTCCCCACCAAGTTTGAAGAGCATCTAGGTAGCAATTTTAGAGACGTTGAAAATTACCATCTCAATCCACATTTGCGTGTATTGTGAACAAAGAAAATTGTGCATTGACTGATAAGTACACAAAATATACCCCCCCCCAAAAAAACCCTGTTAAGTCAGAGATCTATAGCATCAACACCTAGCAAACAACTTTATGTTACCTTTACACAAGATAAAGCTTCAGAAAGCTTCAGCATAATCTGAGTGACTGTACATCTTTTGAGGGAAATCAAAAATAGCAAGAACAGACATTAATTCATGAAAAAGGGGATTGTTTGAACACCTTGTCCTCAGGTGACCTTGACATTCAACACATAACATAATATAGGTCCTACCCTGATTTCAGAGTTCGTAGAAATGGTTCCCATGCAATCGTGAAGCAATGAGATGGTTTTAGAGAAGATTTTCTTTTTTTAATTTGCCAATAAATGAACAAAAATCATGAAAATCCAAACAATCACTGGAGAGAGTCCATTTGGACACATATAGAAGAGCCTCACCCGAGGTTCTTCAACACCAACTTTGTGAATCTGTCTGATTGTTTTGGAGTAGAAGTTTGAAATGTGAATTACCAATGCAATCCTCTTTGACTTACACCATGTCAATAGGAATGTATACATTAATGAGCAAGTACCCGAATTGTAAAAGTCGTTACATAATTCAGTTTTGCAGATCCCTTGGTGAACAACTTTGCTTAACCCTACTGCATGCTACTATTCCACCATGATCCAGTCCAATATAAGTAACCGTTTTCGAGAAGTTAATGGCTCTGGAGATGTTGAAAATATAAATAACCATTGCAAACCCCTTTGACTTCCATTGCTATCAATAGCAGTATGTGCATTAACCAACAAGACCTGCCTGGCAACTCAGCGTAAGTAGAAATAGAAACCACCACAGCACCACCTTGTAAAGTCTCCACCATAGCCTTAAGAATGATGCAGGAAAAATCCCCTAAGGGAGATCCCCTTGGGAAATTTTGTATAAAGATGAAGATCTGGTTGGCTGAAACAATGGAAGTCCCCTAGCTCTTGAGACCTTATTGGAGGAACAATGGAAATCCCCAAAGAGTAAATACAGTAACATTGCGAAATATATTATTGTAAAACTGAATCAGACATGGTGAAAAACCCAGGGTGTTAAATGCAGTGCAAGAATTGTGCAAGAAAATGACCTAGATACTAGTCATGATTAATGAATCAGTCCAGGATGTGTGGAAGAGTTACAGGATATAACAATTATCTATGACAGTGATGGATTGGAGGTTGTGCAGTACATGAAAATGTGTTGTATAAAATTGGAATTAATTCTTTATAGAATTAATTGAATAATAATTCAATTGTGGATTGAAATTGTATGAGTCATGACAAGTCTGTACATATGAAAAAGTAGTCTTTTCTGCCGTGTTAAGGAATGAACGTGTTTAACCTGATAGGTCATTCCTGGTATCAGAATAGGAAGAGAAATTTCATATGCACAATCAATGATAGAGGGGGCCAGTGTACAGTAAGATAGAAACATATTTTAGGGTTTTAACATCATTGAGTCATGTTTTGTTTGATGAGAGTGAACAGGATTTATCTAGTTATAACTGGATCTAGGCAGATAAAAGTGGTGCGTATGACTTTTGATGGGATTTTCCACTGTTCATGAGTCTGACTTGTATATATAAGAAGGAGCATTTGACACGCTAGAAAGAGTGGTTACTCTCACTATAAAGAGTTGTCTTGAATGAAGAACCCATTGTGTGGGGAAATGGAGCCTTACCAGATCTGCTGTCTAACTATTGATGTAAAAGGAAAGAAGAATAAAGGCTTGGAGCGGACAGTACATGTACCTCGAGGAGTTGTTTGACCATTGTGAACAAGCCTACCTTGTGTAACTGCCTAGTCAGCTTTTACCATTCACACAACGCAGTCTGGTATACCATAATCCGACCAGGTGGTTAACCTGTTGAAGCAATTATGGTCTTGGACTACCAATAAGTATTCTTATTTAATACAAAGAGAAACTTAACAAACCTAATTATGTAAGCCCATGTACCGTTTGAACACTATCAAGTCCGATATTCTAAGAGCAAAGTCCTATTCCATACCATTCACTGAAAAACTGTATTGTTCTCAATCATAATAGCAAATTAATTCATAAAAGGAACAAATCATATTCATAAAATTTGAAATTTAGAAGAACGTTTTAGGCATTATTAGCCTTTCAAAAATCGGGTCATCAGCGGGGAACCAACGCAAGACTTGTTTCGGTGCCATTAATCCCTGGACAGGTCATTCTGCTAACTGGCGGCACCATGTTTGCATTTCCAATACAAACATCCCGAGCTGATGCAATTTCAAAGCAATAAGCCGAGGTCATGTCATCATGTATAAACATACAGCATTAGCCAAGGGCCATTACAGCTGACGCAAACCTACAAGCAGCCCAGGCTAAACAAAATAGATGCATAAAAGCAAAATATATGAATATAAGTATGAATGTACTTATCAGTTATGGATAATGACAAAGTGGCATGAGCATAAGGAGTATGAATTACACAAGAAGCATAAATGAGAATGCAAACTAAAATGGTAAAGACAGAGATTAGAAAAAAAATCAGGAATGACTAAAACTACAATACGTACATACTGAAACTGATGAAAACAGACATATTACATGTGGAAATTTATGAAATTTACAGTATCCCAAAAGGATTTATCGATACAAACTAGAGGGCTGTGCGACAAGCCTGTACTCAGCTGACCTAAGCTTGTCCCACAAAAACAAGGTTGCAACTGAATAGAGCTGTGTCAAGGTTATGCTGAGTGCATATATGGCATTTGGAGGTATTTCTAAGATGGACGACTGAGCCTCCTAAAAGTGCAGCATCACTAGCAAGTTAGCTGAGCTAATAAATGCAGCGCCGGCTGGTGAACAAATTAAGAGCTAGGAGACCTAGGAGTGTTTCTGTGTAATATCAAAGCAATTCGGTGACTGTTTTGGAGAAGATTTTTTAAGATTTGCCCCAAAAAAGAAAACAAAACAATTCATAAGAAATCCCAAATTCACTGAAGTGTGACCATTTGAATTAAACTGGTAGTGACCCACAAAGGTACGTTGCTACCAAATTTGCAGTCAATCTGGATGGCGGTTTCAGAGAAGAAGCTGAAAATGTGAATTAGGATTAGAGTGCCCATTGACTTACATAGCGATCAATAGGATAGGTGCACTTGCCAACTAGTACCCGAATTGAAATAAATGTCGAAAAACAGGAATTCACAACAGTGACACTTAGTGAGCAACCTTGTTTGACCCATTCACACGGAATGTATCCACAAAGGTTCAGATAAATCTGAGAGACGGTTCTGGAGGAGTCGAAAATGGCGAAAACACGCACAAAAATCATTAAAAAATTGCAGCGCAACCTGGTGAACAAATTAAGGACTATGAGTGCCTTGGGATGTTCCTGTGTGATATCAAAGGAATTGGGTGAGTGTTTTTTTTAGGAAGATTTTTTTTTTTCAGATTTGCCCCCCCCCCCCGCCAAAAGAAAATCATAAAAAACAAAAATCAGTGGAATGTGACCATTTGAAGAAAAAAAAAAACTTAAATAAAAACAAATACCAATACCAACCTAAGGTACATTGCCCCCAAGTCTGAAGTGAATCTGGCTGACGGTTTTGGAAAAGAAGTCGAAAATGTAATTGTGAACGTACGGACGACAGACGGACTATGGAGGACTGATGACTCAGCATCCTTAAAGCTCAGCCTGACTAGTAGGTCATCTGAGGTAAAAACACATACATAAGTTCCTTCCCAGCCCGACGTACGAGACTGGTTAACTTACTGACAAATATGGCAATTGCAAGACTCCAAACCTGAATTAGGCTGAATTAGGCTTTTAAATTCAGGGAGTAAAGTTGCATTTTTGATTTCTTGGGTATTTTATTGCAAATTTTGACGCCAAAATACTGAAGAGATATTTTACCAAAAGCCATCTTATTGAAAAATGGAAAGTTTAGATATTTGGATAAGGGAGAATTTTAGTTGATAAAAATCGTTTGAAAATATTCTGCACATATGGTGGACGTAGTCCTCATAGGGCGTTGTAGACCTCCATAGATAAGGATTTCAGTCCACCAACTGACAAAATATTATAAGATTCGTTTTTTTTTTCTTCAGGGAGCAGTAATCACTATTATAATCAACAAAGACAAAGTGTAATCCACGCTCCTGATTTTTTCCATTTTCTTAGTGAGGACATAGCCACATAAGTACCACACTGAGGGGCAATAATTAGAGTTTGAAAGCATGAAAGACCTGAAAATCAGAAATTTGCAATCAGTATCTGAATATGAACTAAAACGTTTTCAGACATTGAGTTGTCTGCTAGCCTTTCTGCACAGTCGAGTGACATGAACATGAAATGTGACCTTGCTGTCAGTCTAGACCCCAAGCAGTTTGACGTAATCATCAGAATATATGACCTAATTTTTTATTTTGAAATTTATATTGCAAGAGTCCCTCCTTGAGGGGCAGAGAACAAAGCCCCAAATTTGTCTGGATTGGCCAGTGTTTCGTTCTCAGTGAACCAATCTATGGAATTGTTAGATGTTTGTTCAAAATTGTACGGTAAAACTTGGAAGTCGTGGTGACTAAAGGATAATTAAACAGATGACAACCCCTTATCCTAAAGTACATATCATCAATAAAAATATTGAATAACAACGGGCCAAGAATGGATCCCTGGGGTGACACCTTTCATAACCTTCAGCCAATCACTGTACATCTCGCCGATTTGAAATGTATGGTATTTGTCACTGAGATGCCTGCTCATAAGTTAGAAACTTCTTCTTCTCCTTCGTCTTCTTTTGAAAATTTGGGAGAATTTGATTGCCGTGCGCCATAACCATTATTTGTTATTGCATATGCCAAGGAGGCTAGAGACCCCTCCTTGCATATACTTAAACACCAATTATCTCATCTACAGGGTGTATATGGGAGCTATGCAATGATGCAGACTATGGAGACTGTCAGCTAAAACTGGGCCCCGGTGAATATAATGAGAACGAAATACGCAAGGTTAACGACAAACTCACCTCTGTGAGAATCTTGTGTGAGTACCATTACTTCGGATACATATAATCGGATATCTTTTGATCTATATTATACGTGTTAGTGAAAGGTTAACTGTACATGAAACAAAGCTGAATAGGTACGACCAGAATGCTCATAGAATTTAATTTTTTTGACTCCCACGCATTTCGAAGAGAAATCTCGTGGCAGCCCTTGCAGGTTGTAAGTACTTGTCGCTTAAACCCACAGACGCACGTTATATTCAGCCAGTGAAGCATTCGTGCCAATCAGAGGCGGGGTGGATGTGTGGATGGGTGGGAGGTAGAGAGGGTGAACTTAGAACGTCTGTGCGTGCAATTGTGTATCTGTTTGTGCAGTCAGTCAGCTCATCTCATCTCATACCTCCATATAATATAGAAGGACCATTGTACTCTGTTTTCTGTGTTTGTATATTGTAATGTTTAGGTTGTCTGAGTGTTCACAGAGCGAGACTCGAAGAAAATTAGCTGTCTTCCTATCTATCTATCTATCTATCTATCTATCTATCTATCTATCTATCTATCTATCTATCTATCTATCTATCTATCTATCTATCTATCTATCTATCTATCTATCTATCTATCCATCCATCCATCCATCCATCCATCCATCCATCCATCCATCCATCCATCCATTTACTGTACATATACTAATTTTCATTTTTGTTTTCGCAGTATTTAATTTCGCGATTTTGTCTCAGGGGAAAAAAAGTAAGTTTTTCCAGACCATCCCCAGGAGTTCATCCTTATTGCTATACAAAGTATCGTTTGTCCATAGCTGCACGCGCGTGCTATGAACAGGGGTTTTGAGGTCAAGCCTTGCGGTAACAAAACCTTGCCGACCCATTTAAATGGGCAGCGTGTGATGCCACATCGGAGCTCCAGTAAACACGAAGCGATGGCTTTCGACGGCGAATTCACGCAGTTCACCTGCTGTTCATGCTGCAGAAATTGAGGTGGAAAATGCCGAATATAATAGACCCATCAAACGTCATAAATATAGTTAGCTGGACTCTCATTACCGGGCCGAGATATCCAAGGATATGGAACAATGAATGTGTGATTCGGACTGGGCTTAAACTGTTACTTAGTTACCGGTAGTAGATACAAACGTCAGTAGGCCCATGGGCCCAGAAGACCTCCCCCGCAGGGCGTCCCTCGGGGCTAGTAGTACTAGAGTTAAACTTTTCAACTGTTGTTTTGTAAAACTTTTCAATCACATTGGACTTTTAATCATATTGGATTTTAGATTCAATAAAACGTCCAGAATATATAACTCAATGTAATTGTTGTCATTTTCTTGAAATTTGATGCGTAAATGGTGATCCCAAAATGACCTCATCACATCATTTGGGTCACGCAAATTTTCGCGAGCATTAAATTTCGTGTTTATGCTCGCTCGCGAAAAAAACCGCGAAAATTAGTACGACACGAAAATTAGTATGTACACAGTACCTATCTGTCTGGCTGACAGTCTGTCTTCCTACCTAAAGATATTCTGTAGCAGCATAGGTACGCTCTGTTCTAACCACCTACTGTCAACGAAAGCCCCCTCCTCATAAAAAGGGAAGAAAAGAAGATATTACATGACAGTTTCTGCACTTTTAAAAGCAAGTTAATATTTTAAAAGTAGTGCTAGTGTTATCCCGAATGCTCTTTATGCCACTTAAGGTGAAAGAATAACATGATGGTCACTGCATTTTCAAAAGCAAAGTATTAACATTTTAAGAAGTAGCGCAAATGGTACCCCGAACACTCTGTAGGCCAAATAGGGTGAAGACAACATCTGTGCTCTATCTCTTTTGTTGGTTATTAAAAGTAATTAATAATTGCTCTGACAAGTGGTGCCATCCCCCTCCCCCCGCCCCCAACTGGGGCCTTTTGGTTGCCTTGGCACATCTCGTACCTAATCACAATGCAATGTCCAGTCAGATTATAAATCATTTTAACGCCTCATTAGTTTCACTGTTTATCACTGATAAAATGACCTTATAGGGAATTATTATTATTCATAAGAAGTATAAGATCATAACAGATTCAACCCCTACAAGAATCTGACACTTAGCCATGTTTTGATCAGGTTTGCCAGCTCATGCTTGATAATTACTGAAATAACGTGTTTAGTTCCCTCCTCTATGTATATTTGAAAAAAAAAAAACCAAAACAAAAACAAAAAACAAAAAAAACAAAAAAAAAAAACAAACAAACAAACAAAAAAACAAACAAACAAAAAAACAAAAAAACAAAACAAAACAAAACAACCCCCCCGAAAACACAACATCTCCCTGTCTCTCTGCCTCCCTCCTTCCCTCTTACGTTTATCTTTCTCTCTCTCTTGCATTGGTTTCCATTATTTCCTACCTCGTCATTTGAGTAGAATACACGACTTCTTAAAGTGTTGTATATGTAGATATATATAAATCATAAATGAGTTTTCTATATACTGTACAGGGGTATGCTTGCCAGATAATGGTTGTAACCAAACTTGCGAGGACCACAGATGTACGTGCAGGGAGCATTACAGGATAGCCTCTGGCAGCAAGAGTCAATGTGAAGGTCTGAGAAATTCATTTTGTCCGTTTTCCTGGTACACAGTCATTAGCATCAAATGCCATACATTTGTAGTTTTGATATTGCTCTTGCTGTTGCAGCTGTTGATTCATGTTAATGTAAAATTGTAAGTAAAATTATTTGAGGAAGCCCGGCAGAGTTAACATATTCACCCAGAGCTGTTGACACCCATGGCGGATCTGTTCGGATTCAGTTGCATAATTTGACCTAAAATATACGTGATCTTCAGAAACCACTAATTAACACCAAAAGCCATACCTACTGGTTTTTAATTTGCTTTTATATTGAAATCACGTGCACATTCTTTTGCATGTACTTTGAACACTCTTTGTTTTATGCATGCATGTCGTATTTGACGTCACCTAGTAGCTCTGGGAAAGACCTTCTGATTTCTAACTTCCGTTGCGCAATGTATGGCTGTGGAACATACAGGCTGCTCATTTTTGAAGCCTATGTAGTTGGTCAGTCCATGAATCAAACACTGCGGAGACCCCAGCAAGTGACACTTCCCACTTTCTATTTTATTAATTGATAGACATTTCCAGAACATTTTGTTTTAAAACGGTAACCTATACCAAGTTTTGTTTTTATCAATGGCTCTGGTAAGGTCTAATGTCAAAGTTCCTTATAAAATATAGCCGTAACCCTGCATACTTTGTAGTGTGGATGACTTATAAGTGCAGACTATTTGATAAATAACTTACAGGTATTATTTATAAATTGATTTTAATTATGAACACGAATCTTCCACGTCCCACTCACTCAAAGGGGGCTCTTATTTCCCACACTCAGTTTATTGTCTCGTGATCATATATAACTTCAGCAGGATCACGACATAAAAATATTTAATACTTACAATCTTTTTATCTATGTAGAATTTCTAATTCTGTAAAAGCATAATTTGCATTGCTATTTATTTTCTACGTCTTTTAGGTTATATCTGTTTCGTGTATGTGTATTTCAGAGTGTCCCCTGGAGAATTGTGAACCCTTGTGCGTGCACTGCAAGCTCCGACAGCCAGAAGACTATACTTGTTCGAAGTGCAAATATGACCACGGGGTCCGCGGGAAGGCATATGAGTTGACGGACTTTAATAAAAAATGCAGTCGTCAGTAACCCTTTTTTTCACTTCTTTGACCTGTTAAGGAACGCAGTCTATAGCCAGATAGAATGATGATGATACACTAGGTCGGTTAGATAAAAAGATGAACAAAAGAAGAACTAAAAAGAACAAAAAGTGTTGCCAGAAACTATTGTAATAAATTGGAATAATCTAATCTATCTATCTATCAATCTATCTATCTATCTATCTATCTATCTATCTATCTATCTATCTATCTATCTATCTATCTATCTATCTATCTATCTATCTATCTATCTATCTATCTATCTATCTATCTATCTATCTATCTATCTCCATCTATCTATCTCCATCTATCTATCTATCTATCTATCTATCTATCTATCTATCTACTTCATCTATCTATTTATGTCAAATGGTGTTTTTCCAAAGGCTTACTTCTTGGCCTATTGGCTTTGTTTTTAGTCATACTAGGTATACTTAATCTTGCAGTGGTCAGGTTGTTTTTGACCGGCATATATCATACCTTTATGACCCAGACGTATATTTTTCAGACATCCTGTACTTGTGTATTTTTCAGTGCGCTTGACCCACTGAACTTTATGTATATCAGAAACAGAAGTTACTCACGCATAGGACCTTGGTTATGTTGAAGTTCCGTCACAAATAATTGTTTGGAGAACGATGCAAAGCCACGAATTTTCATGTTTTTTTTTCAGCAAAGTAGTTTATAAGCAACTGATGAATCGACTTTATCGTGTGTCGTGATATGCAAAAATTATCACATAATGGCAGACGTACTTCTGGCGCATACTAAGTTCCCTTCGAAAATGAAAGTCTGATACAAAGAAAACTGTAGAAAGCAATCGAATTGGCTTTTGAAGCGAAATTCAAAAATGTGAATTTGGTGTGACGTTAATTTCACGGACATAATAGCAAATTCGTTTGGTTAGCACATCAATTAGATTGTTGTACTAAATCTCATACATGAGCCAAACCAAATAGATTGTCAATTGTCTTTAATTGCTCACCGACAAATTTGGTTCTGTCACGAACCATGTTAATACAATGAACCAAACGATGGAAAAACTGGAAATAAATCAAGGGTAACAAGATGACGTGCAAAAAAAAAAAACATTGAAAAGAAGGCAATTGCTTCTTCTTGTTCTTTTTCGCCAGTGAATAGATAGATAGATAGATAACTAACTAAATAAATAAATAAATAGATAGATAGATAGATAGATAGATAGATAGATAGATAGATAGATAGATAGATAAATAAATAAATAAATAAATAAATAAATAAATAAATAAATAAATAAATAAATAAATAAAGCTAAGCTAAACAAAATAAACAGCTAAAATAAAAAAAAACTGGTACACGATATTTGATGTAAAAATATTTGCTTTTATCCGAAGTTACCAGCCATCATATGTTTTATTGATCCAGAGCAAGAGATAAATCTTGCTTGTAGATTGATGGAAACGTTGATTTATGATTATGTGCAGACAACAATTAATTGCATTGTAAATTTCTGGGAACCAGGAGCAAGAGTATATCAACCTACAAGTTTGCCGTAAATACCATCTAAGGAATACTGACGTTTAATGGCTACTTGTGATTACAACCTTATGGTTTCAAAGAACACGGAGAATACTTTTGTGATGTAAACCACAGATCCGAAATAGGCGTACCATTTGTCAGATAGAGAGATTCAGGGTCTTGAACGACTTGTCTAAGTTTCAGCCTTACACAATGATAAATCATTAGAACACTCATATATATATATATATATATACATATATATTTATATACATACATAGAGAGAGAGAGAGAGAGAGAGAGAGAGAGAGAGAGAGAGAGAGAGAGAGAAGAGATAGAGACAGAGACAGAGAGAGAGAGACCATTACTTTGTATTGCTATCAGAGAGGTGCTCTTGGCGAGATGACAGCAAGAGATGCTACCCTGGAACGTGCGATCTCATCGAGTCTTGTCAATGCAGCAGCCCGTTTGATGGGAATAATGAATGCACGGAAAGTAAGTTATGCAAATCCTTACTATTTTGAGGCCACTTGTCAGTTCGTGTTGATCCAACATATATCTAATTTTAAAGCACAAATAGAAGTACGTTCTTGACCATGCCATCAGTCTTTACACCCAAACAAACTACTGCATTAATCTTTTGGCATAACCATTCAGCACATTCCACAACGGTGTCTTATGACATGAAATGCAAATTTGTTGTGAACTTAAATATTTATATAAATATATTTTTCCATGTCAGCCTATGTATACTGCACATTCACTGAAACAACTCATATTGAGTGATCTATATTATAAACAACCATTTGTAAAAGTTGATAAAAATGAAAGATTGATCAGTCATTTAAAACAAATGTTAATAATTCCATTTGTGGATGAAGCAATATTGAAAGGAAAAGGGGGAGAGAAAGAAGACATCATTACTAATAGAATTACTTTGCTTTTCGTTTTACAAGGAGTAAAGCATAATGCCAGCTTTATTTCATCAAAATATCTGAATCGCCTTTATATGTAAAGCAATTATAAATTCATGATAATGTCAAAACCAACATGCACATAGAGCATGTTGTTACATAATTATCACCAAACATACAAAACATATATGCAGCAAACATCCAGAGAGTTATGATATTCAAATGCAATTGAACAGATTAAGCATGCCAAGTTGATATTGCATCTCTCTCTCTCTCTCTCTCTCTCTCTCTCTCTCTCTCTCACACACACACACACACACACACACACATGTCGTGTGGTCATACATGTCGTCCATGTTTTCGCCCGAAACGTCACCAACGTCATTCAACCATCTAAAATCTCTTGAAATACACTCGAAGCATCAACACAAGACAATACCAACAAACAGTAACAGACATACATGTACCAGACACACACGCACACGGACACGAACACGCACACCCTTATAGCTCTTGATTAAACTTTGTTCACTACATATCCGTTCAAGTCATTTATGCATATTTTGAAGTCACCGAAGAGTCGGCTGTGCTGGATCTGTTGATGACCCTAAGTTGGAAACCTTCCGGTAAGTGGTGACTAAATAGAGACACACAACAAATACAATTGCGTTTCATATCCGTGATGTTTACCATAAGAATTGAGATTCATCCCCACAGAATTATATATATTCTGGCAAAGGAGGTATGTCTACTTATATTAAATTGGTTTCAAAACAGTTCTTTAAATTTGTTTCCACTCGACGGTTTGTTGAAAGCTGCTGGAATACAAAAAGTGCATACTTGTACAAGTCGTTGCTGAGACATTTGATTGTGTAGCAATCAAGGTGACATTTACATGTCTTTTTATTTATGGTTTGCCCTAGACAAAGACATACACATCGCCACAAATATAGACTTTTTTATTCGTCCAGGAGTCATTGCAGACACATCCACGGACCTTGTGTTGCTGGGCTGAGGCCGAAGACAATCCAAGGTCCGTGGATGCACCTGCAGTGACTCCTTGGCAAGTAGTATTCTCTTCTCTATTATGGTCATGGTTCACAAGTTTGCTTGCTGGCCCAGTCTGATCCTACCTGCAAAAGACCACAGGCAGGCCTGTACAGTTCATCCGGGTCATTGTTAAAATTCAAGCACATTCATCTCACAAACGACCTGCCATTCTGCTTTCTGATTGGCGGAAAGCCCATGGCAACCACATAAGCATAATAGAAAGTAGCTTTATCTAAATCTGGCAATGATAGAATGAAACATCAGCTAATGTCTACTTTGCATTTATGACGACCAGGTATGTATGTATGTATGTATGTATATGCATGTATATATATATATATATATATATATATATATATATATATATATATATATATATATATATATATATATATATATATATATATATATATATATATATATATATATTTACAACTAAAAAAAAATAATATCACCATGAACACGAAGAGACCCAGCAAAGACGCTGAATTTGCCCATTTTATTCCTGTGGAGAAAAGTAGTGATCCATTCTGATGAACACAAGTATCCCGTTTATGCAATGTGAGCGTCTAGTTGCTTTCACTTTTTCATGTAGATCCTGGAAAAGCACCTTCAAAAGTTGAATATGATGCACAAAATACGACAAAAGGAGCTCCTGTTTACACAAGGCTTGAACACGGTAAGGTGATTAGAAATGATCCCGAAAGTTACATAACTATGATGTTTCATTACTGATATAAATATAACCTGACTTCTAATAGTTCTATTTTAAACATCAAAACGTTGGTTTAGTCATTGTTATCAAGCCTTTTTGTATCTCACTCTCTCCAGCTCAAGCACTAGTGACACCATCAGTATCAAAAACATTATTTGAAACTAATGCTTAATTCCTGAAAAACGAGAGATTTGATTCGTTGCACTAAACAACTTGTACAGCATTCATAGTTAATATCACTAAGTGTTAATTCAAGCTTAACCAACTTATATGTTTAAAATTAGTAAAGATGACTTAAAGGGTTACAAAGCCAAACAGACACATTTTGCATGGGTCTGATGATAAGATTTATAGCGTTGTCTCCAATATACGATTAAAACCACATCATTTGAAAAATATCCTAATTACCTACTCCACGGTAATGGCGGTAATTTGGTATAAAACTGAAATTGAAAGTTTTTGTCTCATTTTGTATTTTTGTACGTGTTTGCACTTATAGCTCATTTTCTGGACATGAAATTTACTACAAAAGTTTACCCCCAAAGTGCCGGACCCACCCATGTACTTTGAAGGCTATCTTCCACAGTTCGGAACAACAGAACTCGGTTCCATTGTGCAATTCATCAGAGGTATATTGAATAAACATGATTATTTAGTTTCAGTTACATTCTAAGACCAACATTTGTTAGGATGTGTCACTTTCTTTGTGCAGTACATTATATATATATATATATATATATATATATATATATATATATATATATATATATATATATATATATATATATATATATATATATATATATGTATATATATATTACATCCAATGTCACAAAAGAATACAAGACAACTTTGGTCTGGTGTAGGCTAATTCTGAAACTTCCTGCCTGGTAGTCTGTAATGACCAGCCTCTACTTAACACCGAGTACCAAACTAAACTTGGAAGGGGATGGGAATTTGGGAAATTTGCTCTAAGAGCACAGATATGGGTATATGTTGCACCAGTTTATGTAGAAAATAAGAACTTGTAAACTGCAAATTGTTCATGTTTCAATTAACATTAAGTAACATCTATCCTCAAAAATGGTCACATTCACCAGATTTTGTTGCTACGCCTACTCTACAATTTCTGTTGAAAATAGAATACGCTTAAACCAAAATTCAGGTTTTAGACAGGTATCATGCGTTACATGTAATGCTTACATCAACGCTTGTGTTCCTGGGGTTCCTCATACGTGCTTTGACAATAACATACAGCACATTCAATTTCAGTTATCCCATACGTGATTTTGTCACAATATACGTTTCCATGACGGTGGTTCGGATCTTCACTATTTCCCCACTTTTCAATTAGCGCTTCAGGCTAGGTACCCTCAAATAAGTTGCTTGTTTCACATATTTTTATATTGTGCCAATCGCGAGTGGCTCAGCCAGAAATTCACAAGAGGGTCGAAACTGCTCGCCCAAAGAATGTCATTACGCACCCAATTTTGCAGGCAAAATGAATGAATCAGTTAGCAACCTGAAAAGACGGGTATGCATCATCCATTTGCAGATCTGTGAAGGAACTATGGCCATTTTCCTTGACCTCGGATATTATAGTCCCGGTCTGCATACATGATGTCATTTTTCATGCCTGAATTTTATACAGATTTAGCGCAGTCTGCTCTTGAGTATGCATTTATTGTTCAATGGGGGTATAAAAGAGTAAATGAAAAGTTTGGAAGTTCAACAGCTGGCACAACAACAACATGGTGACGATGTCATTGTCGCCCACCATTGATTTTGTCGTTCATTGTCAACTTGATTCAATCCGCACTATTTTACAGGCAGTACAACTGAAACTTGGCGAGCATATAACAACGACAGTAACTCCGATAACCCACGCAAAAAAATATATACGTGGCATCAGGGGACATCATTGCATCGCTTACCTAAACCACTTAAGACAGGCGATATGTAAGTCAACCTTCTTTATCCTAAGCACTCATTAAGACATGGATATTCTTTATACGGTTATGTTAAAAAAATCATTGAAATTTTCACGTGCTGAAAAACACCGATGCAGCCCCTAGAAAAAAGGACTCTCTCCTGCCAAGCATACCCAAGCCAATGATTTACTAGCTACATTTGTACAAAGGAAACCCAGTAAACTAGTTAGGAGGCCATTAGTCCTCCTCCTCTTCTGCCCCACCTTCACGCTTTGGTTCCCATACGATAACTGCCCAAAGAACTCAACGAAAGTTTGTGAAACCTGGTAGGATTATGAATGAAGGTAAGACGTAGACAGGGTGTGTGCATGGATCACTTTGGTGTCATTTTTAAGTTCAGGTGGTCAGTTATGGGAATTTCGTGTCCCGTCTGGTTAAACCTGAAGAAGTGAAAACATCTTGCTGAATCTTGAAAAACGTAACAAAACAACAGGAAACGTGGGAGGATTATAATGTACCTAGTTGAGACCTAATCACGGTTTACATTTCCATGCGATACACCCTGAAGATCTCCATATAAAAACC